>CAAKHF010006517.1:0-17105 GCA_901007745.1 Hippocampus kuda | reverse complement strand
TACCAGGCGCAGCCCCAAGTGGGAGGTCAAAAAGGTTGAGTGTGTGTGTGTGTGTGTGTGAGTGAGTGAGTTTACAGGTCGGTGATGCGGCACTGAATCGAGTTCGACTCCATTAACTGGGACATATTAAAAGTGTCAGATACTATACATCATGTGTTCGTCAAGCATGGGCGATTAATCGTTCATGTAAATGGCATAGAGATGAGGCATGGTTGAAAATGTCGAGAAGGGACGAAAGCGCCACTGTCCCTCTTAATTCGAGACGACAGTGTCTTTGTGTGTCTGCCTTTGACTGGTAATAATATTAATTTCACTCAAACACCGCCTTTTGGTCACGGTTTTACATTCATTAAGATTAATTGAAACTTCAGGTGAATGACAATTGCAAGTGAGCCGGCGTTTCGATTTCTAGAATTAGCCTTGAGGCTGTAGAGCGTTCCGATGCAACAGTTCGTCCCAAAGAAAGACTTTAAAACATCTCTGGGTCACTGATACTCTCAGCGAGATTTCGGTAGCATTTGAAATGAAGTACCGAGGCAAAATGGAATACAGCCGCTCACAATCCTCTTTGTCAGGCAGATAATGGGGGAGCCGGATGGGGTCATTTCACAGATGGATAAAATGCTCCGCGACTTGACTCTTTCCTTTTTCAATAGTCACACATTTACAGCGTGTGACTTTTTGCAAGAGAAAGAGCACATTGTCATAGATGTTGATAGAGAGTCACTGCGTTTGCCGCTTTTCCTTTCCGCATCACTCGGCTATCACAGCTGCAGTGTGATAAATAGACATATATCGTGATGATTTTAGAGATATGAGTTGATCTAGTGATGACATATTTTCTTATGTTTCCCCTTTGAGGTGCTTACGTGTGTAAGGGTCGCTGGTTGGCGCCACTGGGCGAAGCTTTGTGGGACAACGCTGACCTCCAGCTGTGTATTCCCATGAAGTGGAAAAGAGCAGCCCCGCCGGCCAGCCCTCCCGGCCCGGCGATGTGTGGCCTGCTTCTCAACATGCTCGCCTCAAACCCGGATTCCCGGCCCGTAGCGGACCAGCTGGAGTCCAGAGTGTGCGGCGCTCTGAAAGAGGACTCCCACTGAGACAAAGCGCTCCTCCTAATGGCCACAGCCACCGTGGAAACGTTGCCTGGGTAGCCAAGTGACTGTGGCGTTTACTCTGTGAGTAAATAATAGCGGAGGTGAGCGGGAAAAGCAAGGCCACCTCAAACGATTCAAGGTGATTGTGGCGGCCGAGCATTCCGCTGAGAGTGCTGCAGCTGTTGTTCAGACTGCGAGTTGTCAACCGCCGCTTGTCATGTGAGTCCATCTCCCCTTTGTCACCACAAGGGTTGAAAAAGAGGGAAAAAGTTTGCATTCAGTTTCCAGAAGGATTTCAACTGGGCAACCTTGCAAATATTTCAAATCGAGAACCAAAATAGTTGTGAGGATTTATTTAGAACTGGGGTACGTGGGAAAAAAAAAAGCCATCTTATTCAAATGTAAATACAAACATTTTGTTTTGTCGCGAGCAATGTCTTCTTAATTATTTATTGTTTAGCCTCCCCTTTGTTTCACTTGAGCAGCCACATCTGTGAAGGTTTCTCCTAAATCAGGTTTCGGCTAAGATAGCGATATTTAACTTCACCAATAAGAGCCAACCTTCAGTTTTGTAAAAGCGTCATATATTCCCATTAAAGGCTTTCAAAAGTTTGCAACTTGACTACTTTCTAGAATTTCCCAACCCTCGTCAGCACCTGTCGGTTGAAATCCAAATGCACAAATGTGATGATGACTTGATTATCCATCACACCGGTTGCATCATCCACCTTTCCAAAGATAATTCGGCTCCATTTGGAATGACTGTCATTGAACAGGACAGTTGATTAAAAAACAGGAGTGTGTCATTCTGACCCATCGATTGGCTGTTCATATGATTTAATCTCCATTACCCTGCCTACTGCTTGTTCTCAATAGGAGAGCGGCTGAGACACCCTCACACCTCGGGCCAATTTAGAGTCTCCAGTTAACCTAATGTGCATGTTTTGGGGATTTGGAAGGACGCTGTAGTCCCCCGGAGAAAACAAGCGAGCAGTGGGCCAACATGCAAACTGAGAAAGCCAGACCAGCGATCTGAACCTTGAACCTTAAACCTCAGAGCTGTGTGGAACATATTGTAGCCGATGTATCATCTCCAAAAGAGGATATAAAGTGACAAATAAAATCATGAATGGAAGGTTGTATCCAAATTGGTGAACCAAATTAGGCTGGACTTTGAATTGTTTAAATGGAACTGGTACCCCGACTGAGCTGTTGCCCGTACTTCCATGTCCTTATACATTTATGCAGCATACAAGTACACACTGAGCTCTTCTGGGACTTACTCAAGTTGTGTTCGATGAACGCGTCATGCTGTTGCCGCCGGCCGTTTGTTAAAAGGAGCATGTTGGAGCTAGAAGTGGTTTCACATTGGAAATGACTATAATGTAACCCGAGAGATTACCGCTCTTGTTTCATGTAAATAGATTACGATGTTGATTGCATTTTTTAAAAAACATCAAAATCAGATTAAATTTGTCTTTCTTTTAATTGCCCCAATGAGTTTGTTGTGTTGAGTACACACATTCAGAGAAAAGAAGTTTGTGTTTCATGCCCTACATACATTTCCCAGCTTTCATTAAAGCCAAGTCAAATATTTTACATTTGAAGGAATTCATGGCACACCACCAAAGAAAAATGTCTCAAAAAGCGTACGCTTGCCGTTTGTTGGAAATATGGAGCAAGCCCTGTAATACAGTTGATGAATTTTGCGCGAACACTTTACCGAAATGCCGATCTCAAATTTCCTCACAAACCAAGAACGTGGTCCCAACCTGATAGACCAGAGCATCGAAATGTATCGTCGTGGTGGTGGGTGTTTGTGTTTGGTCCGTGCGCTGCATGCACACAATGAACTGCTGCCTGCGCAACTGAAAATGCAGGATTTATATAGGGCACCGATTCAGTTGCAAAATTAATAGGTATAAATAAACACATCACAATCCTCCCAGTAAATTCCTTAATGTGCGTCTGAGTCAGCCCATTGTTTGCCTTTCTAACAGCAGCGTGGGTGCGACTGACTCTGTGAATGTCACCTATTTCATTGGGCAAAAATAGTTTCGTTCGCTTGCTCTATGGCTGATTTATGAAGATATATCACCTTAATGACCTTCGAGTAACTGAAAATGATCACCTTACTGCAGTTTATTCCTTTTTGGTTCTGAATGTGAAGAGTAGGCTGATGTTAAGTGCAGAGCTGGATCTATTTTGTGGGATAGAGGGCTGCACCCCTCACCCCCCCAAAAAAAAAAAAAACTCAACTATTTGCCTGAACACCTTTAACAGAAAGCTGATGAACAATACAAACAAAATAGAATTTCTTTCTTGACTGGCTTTAGCGTGTTTCAAAAAGTTGACAGATTTTAAAGTGGCCCTTTCATTTTTCATTAAGGAGATCATTACAAATAACTCCCTACTTATGGAGAACCCTGAGTGCATAGAAGTGAGATGGAATGACAAAAAAGTTTCGGGGTTACGGCAGATAAATAAGGTTGGGGAGCACTGGAGTTGGCAGTACCTGCTCTCTGTAGGTGAGTGTTGCAGAGAAGATTAAACCAAAGTGGCTCCTGTACAAAAAAAAAAAAAAACACTCAGCAAGACTGAGACGGGTGGGAGGGAAAGTCCTTTGCCATTTCACAGTTGATAAGCACTGAGCGAGGGCAGAGAGAAAGTGTGAATGTGGCCCAAAGCTCAATGCGTCAGGACTGCAACGCAAGTCACGACGCCAGCGCCGCATGCAGGAAATTACGCACGGCTGTTCCAATCCCCCCCCCCCCCCCTCTTTTCAATCTGGTCCTATATGAGACATATTGTAGGTCGACACGTGAGGAATTAGTGCTTTATTGCTCATATGACAAAGGCCTTCCAAGAAATGTGGCTCCACACAGCATTCGGTCAATTTTCGACAGACAGAAAACGGATGGAGTTGTAATTGCAGAGGCTGTGTCAAATGAGCCACTAAAACACTCTTATGGCGCAATCATTGACAATGTCCTGAAGGGGTTGGCATCCTCGTCGTCATTGGGGGAGGAAATCACCTCAGAGGTGAATGACCTTTTTAGGGGCCAGTGTGGGTGTTTTGACATTCACATCTAATAACGTCTGCGAACTCGCAATTCATGACGTCAGTCACATGGTGATATTTTGCACTTTATTTTTCAAAAACAAAACAAAAACAAGGTTTACATTTCCGTTTTGCAAAACCATTTAGATAGATCCATGAAATGAGATTAAAGAGACGACAGGAATCAATTTATGTGGCCTAAATAGTCGCATATAAATCAAAATGGCATAATTACACAACAGCTAGCAGGTCAGGACCTTCTTTGCGTCTAATATTAATAGCCACTTGGCTCATAATGGGCTCTCTACAGTTTGATGTTTAACCTAGCTGCCCGTACTGGCCAAATGAATTCTAATTACGTTGCCTGCCTTATTGACTGAAACATAGTTGAGGCAGGTATCCGATAAGGAAGAATGCCACTTGAGCCGTGTCGTGTGAATGCAACCATAATGTCATTCAAGATAACCAACTCAGTCCTGGCATTACCTGGACATACCTTGATGAAATAAAATTAAAAAGTGGGGAAGATGATCATCGATGGCACAAATGTGATGTAACGGGCTGTCTTATGCCGATAAAAACAACGTCCAAGTTCAGTTCAATCTGGGTTCGGAGAGAAGCTTAACCATATAAGGTCCTTCCAACTCATAGCCCATCTTCCTGTAGTAGTTCCTTGTTCCTACACCTGGAAAGGAAAAGAAAAACAACTCCGTTGAAAAGGCATGTACTGCGACGAGTGAAACTATGCGAGTAACTTACGCCAATTAAAAGGATTTCGATAAATGCTACAAGATTGCGGCAAACGATTAAGCAAATACAATTGTCTCTTTTGGCAATCTAATACAATGCAGCTATAGCTTTGGCGAGCGCCCTATAGGTGAGGTTTTCAAATGCAGAGCCACAAATATGCGGGGCTTCCCCGAAATATCAAGTGACGGGATATGAAAGAAGTCATTCGATACTTTTAAATCGAACCTGAGATGACCGCTAATTTGTAGGAGCCGTGTTCATCCGTCGCAATTCTCTCCGCTTCTTCCATCAACATCATCCCGAATCCCTAATGAACCAAGGTAAACAAGGTCAGTTCAACTACACCTAAACCACAAGAGTGTGCCATCAGTTTTTGACTTGCGCACCTGATGTTGGAACTTGCTGGGGTCTCGGCTACTTATGGGGACCACGCTGCCGTACACGTGCAGCTCGCGGACGATGGACACGCCCCCTTTCAGTTCCGCTCGGAACGACTGCGGGGAGCAGCGGCGCAGACGCAGCAGTCCTATCAGAATGTCCTGCTCGGGATCCTCATAGGAGAGGAAGGTCTCCCAGCTACCGTTGGCCACATAGTCCCTCCGCACGAGCTCCACCTGAACACAGCAGCTAGCGCTGTCGCAATCTTTCTTGGACCATCTCCAGGATGCTTTCGCCTACCTGGTACGGTCGAACTTTGTGGTGAATCTCCTGAATGCCAACTTCTCTGGTTCTAACATCTCGACACTGCACAGGAGGAAGGAAAAAAAAAACACCACATACTGTTAGTTGGCTTGAGTATGAGCATTTGAGGTTGTGTGCACTTATGCAACCTGCATACTGGACATTGTCGTCTCACTTTAATAACAACACACCCTTTTGAAACAAGGATATGTTGTCTCTTGAGATGCACTGTATATCTTTGGTTTGGTAGCGGTAATAACTAATGATGCACACGCATTCTTGGTTACTGCATTCCAGTGAGACTCACTCACAAGGAAAGTACCGGTAGTCATTTTCATGGATGCACGCGATCATGCTCTGTCGTGTGGAAGGGAATTAAAGGTAAAGTTGGCCGATGAATGTTGGAGGTTGCCAGCAGGTCCTAAGGGGGAATCTGATGAAGCAGGTGTTATCAATTGGAATGAACTCAGGGAAGGTACTTCGCTTCCATTCTTTGCTCCATTGATTCTGATCTATTCTCGGCGGGTTTATAAATCTGTCCTCTTCTCTTACCACAGGAGCTCAGGCAAATTCCGCAGTTGGCATCAATTTGATCGATGCTCTGAGGTCTTTGGTGATCCCGGTGAGTGTTTGCACTCCTTTTTCGTCTTTTAGTTTAATAAGGGCGTCTCACCTCAGTGCCCATATCCTTCATCCTGGCTATTGCCAACTCTCGCAGGTTTCCGTGCTCCACTCCGGAGCTCACCAATGGCATTGGGATGTCCCTAATGGGTGGAGACAGAGCAAATGAGTTCAGGAAAGCAAGGCCCTGACCAGACTATAGAAGAAATGCAATAACTGTTGTTAGGTATCGTAGGGTATAAAATCAAGCTAAATAATGTAACTAAACTGAACGAATGCCGATGTTCAACCAGATATGTTGCTCCATCTTCTGATCAAACCAGTGATCGAGTCCCATTTTTTTTTTTTTCAATCCCGTCAACATCACGCACTTACCTCTGCACACGATAAACTCTTGTCCAGGGCGGCACCAGCGCCAGGATTCGCGCCACCAGGTCAACCAGAGTGCTGGGCGTGTAGCTCTTATAGCGGCCCGTCTTCCACAGCTCATACAGGCCCGTACCCCGAATCACCAAAGTCGGGTACAGCTTTAAACCATCGGGCCTGAATGCCGGATTCTCAAAAAACTCCTGCAACAACACACACGAGTGTTGTTGGTTGTCTACGGACAGATTCCCGGCCTAAATTGTACCACGATGAACCAGAATACTTCTTCAATCAATACTGTAGGTAGACACCCAGAAATTTGTTTGGCGATATTGATGGCTGCCAGCATCACATCAAGGTCGATACAATCAAATAATTGACTGTTACAAACTAGATACATAAAATAAAACCTAAACTGTTTTTGTGTATAAATCTGTCCATGCTCTTGCTGACTGCCACGACCTGCACTGGTAAAAGTTTGAAAAGTGTCTTGAAACTAGGTTGTTGTCACTCACTCCTCTTCCACGTTGCTGGGCACTAAACCTAATCGGAGTAGGAATGAAAACCAGACTGCAATAATATTATAGTCCTACCTATAAAAATGTCTGAAGATTATTCAGGTGTGTTTTAACTCGATACAATATTATTTAGTACTCATATCACAGCTCTTGCTGCGTAAAGGAGAGGAACGCTGTTAAGGACGTCTCTGTCTGGACAGAGAGCATCTGTAAACGAGAGATAAGTGAGAGAGGATCGCAGGCTAGAGGGGAATTGTAATCGAATTTCACTATCAGGACAACCACGGGAGAGGCAAGGACCATGCAGAGTTGTGCCACAGACGCGCTCTGCCTGCAGTGACTGTCATCCGGTCTGACGGCTGCCTCTCTGAGATCCCGTTCAAAACAAATTGAATACATTTGATTATTATTATGAGACAAAAATCGCATCCGGGCTTCGTCTGGCTCATCACGACTGGAGCCTGCGCCAATGAGGCTAGAATTCAATTTTCAAGGAGGCTCTATTGATCCCAAATCTTTCCACTGAAATCTCATCTGATGCTTGCGTCATTAACACAAACATTTGATTTGTTCTCGCCAATTAGATGATAAAAATAAATACGAGATTTCAAGACGACAGCACCACGGCATGTTGGGAAGCATTAATCTTCTGCTTGCGTTGATGGTCTGGCTCTTGGTTTCGCGGAGGATGGTAACATGTGACATTCACCACGCCACAATCAATGCCCTGCCTCGCCGAGCTTATAAACCGAATCATTACAGGCCACTCTCCAACTAAATTCTGGGCTGTGGTTAACTAGTGTTAGTGATAGACTGTTTCTATTTCTTGATAACAAACCCGGACAAATAAACTGTTCTCCGTCCAATTGAACTAAATTGTGGATTCAAAACCCGGAGCATCATGTCATGTTTTTCCTTTGGGGGCCGCATACAGAAAAAAGGAAGGGGGGGAAAGGGCTTTGAACTCCAAATCTCAAACTATAAATACCTACCTAAATTGTTCACTTCTCGGGTTCTCAAAATAATTCCGTTAGGTTCGCCCATTATACCTGCGTTATTATTATCTGTAGGGGAAATCCCGGTTTTGAACTTTTTCACAAAGCAGTGAGTCACACCTTTGCAGGTATAACACATTAAACACAGAGATTTAAAAAAAAAACATTAAAAAAGTTCAAGAGACACTAAAAACCGAGAAAGTGTTGCAAGCTCCCGGTGCTGAGACACCGACTGACACATTTCCATAAGAGCCGCAGGGGCGTGTCACAATCTCACTCAGCGATTAGTTACACGTCTCTGTTTTGCATCATTGCATTTTTTAATGACTTAATTTTTTTTGTTCAAGAGAGCAAAAACCAACCAAATAAGCAGAAATTGTTCAAAGTATCAAACTGAGTTGCAGATATCCTACAGTCACGCTCTGTTCGGATTCGTCACGTTCGCATTAAGGCTGCATTTCCAATCAGAGCAGCAGAGCGAGCCTGCTGCTGAGAGACATCTGACAGACTCTTCTTTTGAGTCACCTCACAGTCGGGACTGACAGTGTTGCTATTTTGGATTCTACATGAAGGACTTCTTTGACACCGCACCACTGTGCGCGAAGTAGTAATGACGCATGGTGAGGCAGAGCCAAACGAGACGTGACGATGGCGTGAACAACAAAGCTAATGAGTTGAGGCATCACCTTAATGTCTGGGTATCAACCTGAATAAAGTCAGAACAAATCGGACGGGATGAAAAATTGCATTAGGAAAATAAGGTATTCTCGAAATCCCGTAGTTGCAAGGGGCCACAATAACTTTTTTTTTTTTTTAACTCAGCATAGTAGCCCCTAATCTGTAATTGTAAGGTTGTAAGCAGAAAATTTAGGGATGTGCTACCTTGACAGTAAATACTTCTTGAGCTGTCCCTGTGAAGTACTCTTATTTCGCAACTCTCTACAACTAAACTACTACCCCTGCCCCTCAGACTAAGATCATAAGTAACAAGAGCAATATAGACACTTACAATGAACTGCTCCACATCTCTCTCTATGCCGACATTGGGCAGGTCCGGCATCATGTGGGCCACCACCTTGAAGCCGGCATCTTTTGCAAGGTGGAAAGACTCACACACGGCTCGAACTGTGTGGCCCCTGTAGGAACATGTTCAAAAAACAAACAAACCCACAGTAGGTCATGTCAGTCAGGCCAGTCTTTCAGACTCTTGCAGCCAGCCCACTGACCTGTTCGTATCTCTGGCCACATCTTCATACACACTCTGGACGCCGATCTCCAGTCTTGTGCAGCCGTATCCCAGCATGTCACTCAGGTGTCGCTTGAGGCAGTAGTCGGGCCGCGTCTCGATAGTGATTCCAACACACTTGGTGTTACTGCGCTCAGAGTACCTGTGGTGTTGTGTGTGTGTGTGTGTGTGTTTATATATACATATATATATATATATATATTTAAATCAACATAACTTACCATAGTTTGACAGAGACAACATTATTGGGGTAATTTAGCAACATCAATTTACATGCTGAGAGCGCGCGCAAGGCTCATTACTCACAGAGTTAACATTAACCTCGCATTAAGGACATGCAGATGCAATAAAATTAATATGATAGCAAATTAAAAAAAATGTGATTGCAAAGCAAATATTAAATGAGATATTAATGAGTATTTGCGTTTTGTCAAATGCAATCTAAATACATGATTTAGAAAGTTTTGATTGTAAATGGATGCATACTATCAGTATCGGTACTTTGATTTGGCTCGTATGGATGACAGTATATGTACTGTGAAAGGTGCCCCTCGTAGTTAAAACAGTAAGCCAAGAAAGCATCATCAGCTAACTCAACATTTTTCAGCACATTGTTTTGGTTTAACTGCCCTTGACTTTCGTGGTTATGATGGTTGTAATTGCTTTCATTCCAGACCACAGTAGGAGGGAGAAAAAAAAAAGCTTGAATAAAGCCAATACTGCTGTTTAAGTCACTTGTATTGAATTCATTATTAACAAATACTGAAGACAAATTCTCCTTGTATGTGGTTGGTATCCAGCCCTCACGTCATTTAAAATGAGAACAGTATTGAACAAATATTTTTGCTGGACACTTCATAAATACATTTTTAAATTTTTTTGTAATGATACAGAGCTCTTGTAAAAGGTTGAGGTTGTGGTGGCTCGTCAATGCACAGCACCAAAACCCAAAGTTCCAATTCTAGTTCTTTGCTGCCATCCTCTCATCCCCTAATTTGTTGAAAATGAAAGTTACACAAACTGTTCTGACCTTTTTTTCGAATCAAAGTTGACAGTAGGCAAGTTGTGTACTTTCAGGTATGTGTGGACAAATAAGAAATTTCCACGATGAATAGAACAGGTCGACAAATGTCTACTCGTTTTTAGCAGTTGTGAAACTTCAGCTTCATTTCAAGTAGGTGAACAGAAATATCTCATTGCTTTCATTTTGCAATGACCATTCGCTCCCTTCATGCCAGCTCACATTTCTTCTGATTCTGCAGGCGCCAGTCGTAAACACCCATCTTTTACAGTCTGCTGGTTGATCTACACCAATTATGGGAGTTTGTGCTGCCGAGAGGACAATTGGATTGTGCGAAATGAATCAATAAAAAAAAAGTCTATTATCTTGGGTGATGATCTCAACGCATCTCACTGATGTGAAAAGATTTGGAACAGCGTGGCCGTGGTGAGAGGTGAGTGTCACATGGGCACACACACACACACACTAAAAACACAAACATACAGCACGCCACCACCTTGCCATTGAAACGGCAGAGCAATTACTGCAATCAAAGCATCTTAACAAGGCCTGTTGATAGCTGATAAGCGTTTTTTTTTTTTTTAAACACACACACTGCAGACACATACTTATGCTGGGAAAATGACGCACAACCAAACTGCTCTCCTTGGTCTTATCAGTCTTTAGGGAAGTAAACAAACATAGTCCTGTGAAAAAGCTATTATTTGGTCCAAATCATCTGATGTCGTCAGCTCCTGAACAAATTGGTAATTCTACTTTGACTTTGAATCTTCTCCAAGTCATCTGAAAAGTTGCTCCTCATCCATTCTGAGCAGGCGTGGGCACAATTTCATTCATAGCTCAGCACCTCAGTAAGCGAGAAATCAATGGAAGCAGACCCAAAACACTCCCAGAGATGGCCCTTTTTCTCTTGGATTTTGGATCAGACGTCTCGTGGACACTGCTGGCACGGGTGCATTAAAGCTTCATCTAATGGAATGGGTTCTGTTATGGTGAGTTAGTGTCAAAGACCAAGCGGTCAGTTTGAATGTATTGTGTGGTTAGAGTACAAGTTCAGGGAACAATTTGTTCAATAACAACAATGGCTAACAAGCTAGTCCTCAAAAGCCCCATTTGCATCGATACAGTTTGCCCCACCCCGCCATCCCAGCAGAGGTCGTGGGTTCGATCCCAGCTCCGGCCTTCCCGTGTGGAGTTTGAATGTTCTCCTTGGGCCTGCGTGGTTTTTCTCCGGGTGCTCCGGTTTCCTCCCATATTCCAAAAACATACATGGCAGGCTGATTGAGCACTCACAATTGTCCCTAGGTGTGAGTGTGAGCGCGGATGGTTGTTTGTCTCTGTGTGCCCTGCGATTGACTGGCAACCGTTTCAGGGTGTCCCCCACCTATTGCCCGACGACGGCTGGGATAGGCTCCAGCACCCCCCCGACCATTGTGAAAATAAGGCGGATCGGAAAATGGATAGCTGGATGAACATTTCGCCCCCTTCTTGGACTAGATTTTTACCTCTGCTATGTCAAGAAGTGATCAGATAGTCAAACAGCTCCCTCTAGTGTACAGTGGAGCATTACATTCACTCGCTGCTGTATTTTGTTTTCATTTGCTGCTGTATTATTCTTAACTTTTGTTAAAGAGTTTAGGAGGTAACCATCATATTGCTTAGAAAAAAAAAAAGCACTACATTGTCTACTCGTGAGATTGACAAGCCACCAGTCCTGGGAGTAGTAGTAGTAGTCGTAGCTCATCAATGACAAATCTGTGACTAGCAGAAAATCTATCTATGTATGGATGGGATTGTTGATTTACCAATGGTGATGTGGTGAATATGCATCGGGAAAATTATTGCACCTTTCTGGGAACATTCAGTGTTAAAGAGACTCACTATGTCTCTTTAACACTGAATGCTGCAAACTTTACGATTTACATTCTTACCTCTTTTACAGTCAATTTATTGTCACGTCAGTTCAATTGATAACCTTTTGGGTACCTTACAGCCTCGGCCACATCGTTTGAAGTGTGTCCAGACAAAGCGTCGTGCAGATTCCGAATGAAGTAATCCCTGTACTCTTCAGACAGAGCCATGAAGGTCCCGCCCATTACAATGAATTCCACCTTATCCACACTGTGGCCCAGCTGCTTGAGCTGCAGATCACACCAAATACACAGATGTTGATGCCAGTGGTTGTGTTCGGTGAATTGGAAAAAGATCAGTAAGCTTAATTAGAAGGAAAGTTGCAGGCAAGTTGATGTAGTTGTGTGCTGATGCTGTGCATAGTGCGATAATAAAGTTATGGCACGCGTGTCTATTTACATGCTCTCATTGGCCAGTGGTATCAACCGCCACGCTGAAAGCATACGACTGACCTGCTCCACACGATGTCTGGTCTGAAGGTAGGGATCGTATCGCGCTCGAATGGCTCTCATTGAGGTGGGCTATGACAACGAAAAAAAAACAACAGGTAGTAGTCCTTTTAATGACTTTTTTCCCATTATTATTTTTAACCCGTTCCCTTTGAGAAAGAGCACATGGCAAAGTCACACACCCCCAGAATGTAACTTTCATCAACTTGGATAATGTTGCAATTATCGTTTGCAAAACATGTGCTTTTTTGTAAAAAAAACTAGCTTGGCTGAGCTCTGTGTAACTTTCTGCACATCCTCACAGACAGGTCTAAATCGAGCTATGATGGACAGATCCTCCCACCCCCTCCAGGCCACCCTGACAGCACCGGGCAGCTCCTTCAGCCAGAGACTGATACACCCATGCTGCAAGAAGGAGAGGTACCGCCGCTCTTTCCTGCCGACTGCTGTCAGGCACTTCTGTGCATACGGACGAATGATAAATGAGTCCCATGGTCTTCAGCAGTTTAAGTACGTAAAATAAATGGTTGAGGCCACTGCTGTATAAGAGGAAATATGAGAGTCTGAAAAACTTTACCTCATAACCGGTGTAAGACTGTGTGGAGTATTCGAAGTCTGAGTCCGGCCCACCAGGGCAGTACCTACGAACATGAGCATGACAGAACATGATGTACCTACGCCTGTGTTCTTAGAAAAACATAATGGGTATTTTGAAGTAATTACAACCAATTCTGTACACAATAGTATCATTGACAGCAAAAAAAGTAATTGCCCCTTTTCTTCTTATTTTTCTTGATATTTGTGTTAAGACCCAAACAATTGCACAGACAATTCAAGTTGAACTTGTTTGTGGAGGTAAAAATAATTACATTTGAGGGCAGCTGTCACTTACACACAAATATTGCCTGTAAAGCTGATGTGTGGACATCTATGTGGTTTGCACATCACAGCGACAACTGCAATCTGTAACAAGAGACGGGAAAAAAAGAACACCACTTTTCTACATATCATGAGGAAACAAATTTTACACAAGATATAATGGTAATGTGAGGACACTGTCAACAATGTTTATTACATTTCAGAGAGCGACTTACCCCACTGGCAGTGCGGATTGGTTTGGCCTTTAGTTTGGGTACCAAAGCACGGCGATATTGTGGAGGAACAGCGGCTATAATATCCACCAAGCGAGGCTGAGCCTCCAGGCCATATTTAGCGGAGGTCTTTGTTTTCAGTCTATTAGAAAATAATTGAGAAGTGTGAATACAGTAGCTGCAATGGGAAACAACTGGGGTTATTTGTTGGAAGTGTATTTTACTGTTACATTAGTTGAGAATTCATGATCATTGGCTACCTGGCATTTTTCCAATACTAATGTCCACTGACATGGAGCCTTACTCTACTTGGCCATTTAATTCAGTCGTTACAAAGGTAATAAAGCTTTGATTAACTCTCTCAGAGAAGTATCAATCTAACAAAGGGTTTGTTATTGTGGTTGTAGTTTGCAGTGGGATACAACCATCCTATATTTTATGAAGAGCCTTTTCTAATACTTTGATGACCTAATTTTATCCAATAGAAAATACAATTGGATCTCTTCTCTCCACTGTGTGGTCCGTACTTCCATTTGTCATGACAGCGCAAGGATTGTATATAGTTTACTGCACAACGTCTTTGCCCAGACATCAAAATAGAATATGTGAAGTGTCTCAGTATGTGTTCCGTACTTGTTGAGGTTGATGTCTTTTCCCTCTTCGTGTGCTTCAACCAGCTGTTTGATGACATCGGCGATTGTCATCATCATCAGTTCAGCTCGACTGAGGTCACCTGTCATAAAGAAATATGTAGTTATGAAAATGTACAAACTACTTACAAATTGAGAGGAACAACTTACACAAGAGAAATGACTTTCGTTAGCATTAGCAATGAGCTCCGGGAGCCTGTCACTTTGACGAAAACTTACTCTTTTTCTTTGGCTTCCCCATTCCTCCGTATCTGTTATCCGGCTAAACTAAATTGTGATAAAGAACTTTACAGACGCACAGCGACCACGCTTGTAGGCAAAAATGGTAAACAAAGTCTCGTTGCATCAGAACACGGCTTATCGTTAAACGGTTGGGCGTGTCGTAAAACGGCGTAAAAGGAATTGCGCATTAAAACCAATATGCGCATTTTGCACAACAAGCTAAACAGGTTTACTACATGTGATTATGATTAAATATGCCTTTGATGGCAGTGTGAGTTGTTTTTCATAGTGCATTTATGGGGGGGGGGAATGGATCCTTTAGAAAAGCTGCGACTACAATGTGAGTCGTTTTTCATCGTATTCATGTAAAAAGTAAAATAAAGACATTTTGTGGATCCTCTTTAGAGTTGCAAAAGTTATCCACGCATTTATTTCTGCTTTACATTCACACAAGCGCGCGCGCACACACGTCACGCACACTGATCAGCAACTATGGCAAATTAAAAGCAAATGCAAATATATGCAGACCTACATGTACAACAAACTGTACAATGTGGTATGATTACATATTTGCATACAGATAAATACAGTATGTCATGTGTATGTCATTTAATGTAGAGTAAATCTAAAAGTAAATTTAACAAACACGCACGCAATAAAACACTCATATTTTGGAAAATACTTTATTGAATGGTCGAAGAAAAATAAAACCATGGGGTTGCCACGTTCAATTACAATCTTTAAAAAGGAAGAACAGAACAGGACGCGGATACAGTACATATCAATCATTGCACTTGTCTTGAACAGTGGGGAAAGAAATGAATCAGGCGTGTTGCAGCCGAGGTAGCTGGAAAACTGGCAGGACGGCGGCACCTGAGGACCGACTTTGCACACCCCTGATACAGTATTCTACCACTCACGGCCGCTGGTGTGCATATTGCTAATCAGTTAGAGAATTTCAAAATCGTAGCCGGCTTGAAAAATGTTTGTTTGTGCCGATACATAACAACATTTCCAGACATGGTGACGACGAGTATTTTTTTTTTACGACGACGAGTGTCTTGTTTCTCACAGTCGGTGTGTCAACGTCGTTGAGAAGGTAAATAAAAGACTTGTATAGCAGAGGGAGCGACCTAGCTGCGGTGAAGTCGTCCACGTGCTACTGAACAGGTGGCTTACAGATCAGATGCCGACTGGCAACTTGTTCGTGGGCGAAATCTCACCCTAGTAAATCCTTGAGCAGTGAGGTGACATGGCTTGACGGATCTCTACGGCAACTTTCAGGAAATACAACAAACAGGTGGATGAACCCACGCAATGCCCCCGGACCACCGTAAGTGACTCTTGTAAAACCTGCAAATATAAACCGAGGTTTGATTGAACAAGACAGTCCGTTTCTTTCAACTGAACTATGTTTAAAAATAGTTTCCTTTCTGTCAGTCAGCTCTCGTTAGCGTCATTGGCTAACTGAAAGAGGACGTCGGTGACTGTTGAACGTCGCACTTTCACACGGTAAGTCTTTAGTTGTACACCTCAAATTGAAGTGAAGCTTTTTTTTGATTACTTTGTCGTGGGGTGTGATTTGTTTGAAACTGCGTCTCGGTGATTTGACATACAGAGAAGTTTGCAAGCGTGTACCTGCTCTGTGGCCTTCCAAGTCTTCAAAAAAATCCATTGGGGTTCTGATGGGGTTTCATTATTTGCGCTGTACGGGAATAGTCAAATTAACTTTTTTTGTCCCATTCGTCAGACAGCACAATGGATGACAACAAGCTCAATGACTCCAACGTTAAGGTCGCAGTTCGTGTGCGACCAATGAGCAGAAGAGGTGAGAGAAAAGGTCACACAGCTAGTCACCATGTATTCATGGTTTTAAGTTGCCCATTAGACACAAGCTTTTAATAATTCTGTCCAGCTCCAGTGGGCATTTCAGACTATTAACCCTGTTCGTTTATTTTGAGAGATTTGCTTTTGGGGGAAAAAAAGGTGTGTCAGGGAGACTGAATGGAGAAGGCGTGATACACTACATCCTGTGTACATATAGAAGGTGGTCTGGAGAAAGATATCTTGAAGGCACACTTTAAGAATAGATTTTATTCCTATACATGGTCGGCACCTATTGTTGAAATCTCAGTGGTGCTCATGACTGCTGTGGAAATTTATGATGACCTTTGACCTCATGCACATGGGTAGCTGATGTAAGCGGCGTTATTGTCCATAGACAATCATATTTTGGCCCTGTTTTAAAATGTTCAATATTCATCTCTCCAGAAAAAGACCTCACGGCAAAATGTGTGGTAGAAATGGAAGGAAACCAGACAATATTGAATCCTGCCATTGCAACTTTGAGCAAAGGAGACCCCCGGTAAGTGAAACACAATTTAATTTAAAATAATTTGTTTGAATGCAAGATTTAATATTGACAC
>CAAKHF010006514.1:35418-52606 GCA_901007745.1 Hippocampus kuda | reverse complement strand
AACAACCAAAAAACAAAAACAAATAGAAGGATTGGAAATGTTATGCACTCAGTAACAATATTTCCTCCACATTCCTTTGTGTTTTTTCTCCCTCTTGTTTTGCCTCCCAGAAAAAAAAAAAAAAAGCACGTGGGCACGTGGACTGTTCTGCTCTGTAGGACCCTTGATCCATCAAGCCAGCCAGGTCAGAGAAAGCCTGGAAGCCTTTTTGTTATTAAAATGCTTCAAGTGGAAGACAACAACGACATGTAGAATGAGATGAAATGGAACATATGTCAGGTAAAATCAGGCTGACCGCCCATCTAAAGGGAGAATTTGGAAGAATATAAGAATTGACATTTGAGAGAATGCCAAAACAAAATTACGAAAAAAAACAAAACGAAAAAATCCAATCAGTTAACCCTCCCATGGGAGAATGTGTTGCCAGGTGCACAATAAAAGTTGTTCACCTTAATTGGGAATCATGAAAGGCCACAGCTTGCCAAAGTAAAAACCTTGGCTCAGAAGATGGCAACAATTGAGACCGCAAGTCCGTTTTAGAATGCAGATAGAACTAATTGAAGTAGTCCTAAAGTGTTTTCCTTGTTTAGCACCCAAGGGAAGGTCACACATATACAAAGGCTTTTTACTCTTTATTTAAGAAGTGGTCCTTTTGTGGTATGCTGTGATTTATCGCAGTACGTTTTTCAGTGTTTTTTTTTTTTTTTTGGTCCCGAATGGAACAATGACGCTTTCTCTTCACATTCTCTAAACAGAAAATAAAAATATGTGTCACAAAAAAAAATGAATACATACATTATGAGTACGTTAAAAGCGTAAGAAAATATAATGTTATCATAGTGGAAAAGTTTCACGTGTATTGGCAGCCGGCGTAAATTTAATACGAACCAATAGAAAAGCTGGATCAACGTTTCGGCCTTTGCTGAGGTGATTCTCGGTTTTGATTGACACTGTCCGATAGGTGAAATTCAATCATTTGTTTATTGTTCTGGTTGTAGAATACAGTGGTTTATAAATCACTGTGCTGTATTTGGATTTATTTTACAATGTTAGCTAAATTAGGATAAACAGAATTTTAAAAATAGCGTGAGCGTCAGGTGCTCGATATTGTGGTAAAGGTTGCACCGGTCCTGTCGGCCTTTGGGCCATTTGTGTTGTGGCACTTTGCAGGTACTGAGTGCTTTTGGGCTCTTTTATGTTGGCCGAGGTGGCCCCTTTAGCCTAATGTGAAGCCATTTCTTTTCCAGGCATGCATTTTTTTTTCTTCTTAAATTCACAGATTAAGAGGAGGTTGAAGATGCCACAGGGGTGCAGTTGTGTTGCTAAATTAAATAGCGAGGCTCACTGCTCAGTGGGGAGGTCCTTAACCACAGCATTATCTTTCTCTGGTCTGCTTCGTTAGGTAGAATGTATCTGGTCAGATAAAGAAACTCTTTGATTTTTTTTTTTTTTTTAATGAACTAGCATGGTCAAATTTCACAAGAATGCAGTCTGTCAGCAGCAATATGCCAATGAGGCAAACCGCCTTATTCTTTGTGCTGTGGAAGCTGTTTGAGTAAACAGTTAAAGTGGAACAAGGCGAGTATCTCGGGAAGTGGAGTGTGAGCCATATTATGATGCTCCCTGAGGCATGTTGCTTGTCCTACTTTTTAGCCAAAATCCTCTGTCTATTCATCTTTGTGATCGTGCGCTTCCGGATGTACCTGTGTGCATGCTTAGTGCATTGCATATTCGCACACGCCATCTTGGTGCGTCCAACAGAGAGGACTAGATTTCGAAAGGTGCCAGAATGAGTTTGTCACGGCAAGCACAAACTTGAGGAGAAAGGGGACTGCGGAGAGAGTCATTCCCCAGGCATCCAGAGTCTGTCAGACTGATTAAGTCACACAGTTGGAGTGAGAGTTCGGAAAACTGAACCGGAGCATGCTAAGGGTGGCATGGTCTGACAGCTATGAAACACTCGGAACTATAGCAACGCGTAAGTACTAACATGGCTGCATGTCGCATGTGCATGCACTTATACCCGACCCCAGAGACTCATGCTGGGACCCTGCACACCAGCGTGCGTCCCATCATCCCACCCACGGTTCCTTCACCCTCGGGCGACATAAAGCAGGTCAGGGGCATCTTAAAGTTCACATAATGAAACATGACAGGACAACGCTAACATATGCCTGTGTGACAGTGAAGCAAATACATGACTGATGGCAGAGCTCTATCTGAAGGTTCGGAGCAGCACCACCACCGTGCCGACTTCATCCGTCATCCTACCATCTTGGGCATTTCGCTTTTTAACTAAAATATAAAACTGAACTGGCCAAAATCTGCTTCTGTTCAGATCCCCAAATGAGCATCTCAGACTTAACTCTGCGCACGTATTGTATGACTTCTTCATATGGATTTGTGTGACTCATTTGTGAATACTAATTCCAAAAGATGGATTAACGTCACCCAAGTTTTCTCAAACATTGCAAGACCGTAGCATACCTCTTGAGAGCTCGATTCAGTGAACATCAAAGGATTACCTCTGCATGCTTTTTCTTGTTTTTTGGCCAAATATAAATACATGAGTATAATTATATATATATATATATATATATATATATATATATATATAGTCAGAACACGAGCCTCAACACAGATTAAGAAGACAATAAACAGGAGAAGATAAAACGAGAAATATATCCTTGGACATCAGACGTTTCGTGAGTAGGCTCACATTGTAATGATTTGTCGTGTACATTTTACAGTTGTTAGTTTTTACACTCGTGGGAGAATGTAAAAGGAAACAGACGGCGCATTTCATTCGTTCAAGAAAGGTATTGAAATACAGAGAACCATCCCAATCGTCATTCCTTTGTCGCTGTAGGGTGCTGGCATATCAAGGACTTTATAATGTTTAAGACAGTCACGCCACCAGGAAATGAAGCGTCAATGATCTTGTTCATTGTTCAATGCATGCTGGGAACCCCGATTCGCCAAAGTTTACTTTCTGTCACTTGGGAGGGGAAAAAAAAAAAAACCCAGTAGGCTTGATGGTGATAGCAGAAGGGTAAGATCATTAACTATACAGAGGCCAATACCCACATGACATAAAGTGCAAATAAGACAAAAGATGGAGAGTTGGCCTAGTAATGGCTGCAGTAAAAACTGGTTGATTGAGGGGTGGGGGGGGGCAGTTCATCCTCCCATAACTGTCCACCTCCATATTGAAATTAGCATCACCCGCACAAGGTCTATTGTCCCACTGCTACGCCCGTGCGCCGTCTATACCACCTCCAGCATTAAATGATAATTGCTCAGCAATCGAACGGAGGGAAAGGGGCTCACCAAATTAAGAGTCATTAACCAGGAGACTGAGTTCAGTGCAGCACTGTGTGATGCCTACAAGCCCAATTCTCGGCACTGATTTACAGTCGCAGCAAAGAAAAATGTGCTCCCTCCACGCATCCTTTAATACACATTTAAAGCTGTGCTTAGGCTTGTGAGTAATTACCGTGGCAAAACACAATATCCCACTTGATAGGTTCAAAGTAGGCCATCTTTTCAGGAAAAGAAAAAAAAATGGCACTCTTTTTGGTGGCAATATGACTTTTGTGTTAGATGGGTCGCTATTAAAGGGAATCGAAACAAACAGGTTTGTTCATATAAGGGCGGACTGCGGGATGTTGAGCAGCCCGCACATGACAGCAAACATTCTTTCATCAGGGGCCACGTCTGGTGACAAGAAGACATATGTGGGTTGTCTCAAGAGCGTTCAAAGTACACTTGTTTATATTCCTCAACATACACGAGCACTTTCCATGGCCTTTATTTGTTACCACTTCTAGTTGTCATCATCATAATAATAACTAGAAAACATAATTGCAAAAGAAACTGCATGTGAATGTCGAATGAAAGCATATGGAATCATTGTCATTTCAAAAAAATGATGAAATGATATGGAATTAGATTGAAAGATAGCGAAGCATGTGTCATGACAATGGTGAAAACGGAGCAATGTGTTGATAAAAAGGGCGAAATAATGTTTAATGATATGGATTAATGTGGAAGGATATGGAATGAAACTGGTGAAAAATTGTGCAATATAATGATGAAAATGTGGAATGATATTGAATGCTATTGAAAGATACAGAATGATGTGGAATTATATTGAACATGATCAAATTATATTGGATGATAAAGAATGATGTGAAATGATTTTGACTTTTAAAAAAAATGCTGTATGCTGGTGAAAAATGTGAATGAGATAGAATAAAAACAAATCTAATAACCATACTGAATTTAATGAATAACAATCAGAAAAATGTTCAGGGTTCAGTGTCTTGACCAAGGACACTTCCACAGTTGACAGGATTCGAACTGCCGACCCGGCTGTCATTCCCGCTCTCCCAAATGAGCTCCATCACCCTATTAGGTGAGCCGGACATTTGACCTTTTCAGCAATACACCAGGAATTGAAAACATGAGTGTTAGTAATGTAACTAATATTTGCTACCTTCCTGATTTCTGTATTCTTTTAATATTTATCACATGCAAAGGTTTCATTTCATCAAACCAATTTTAAGACCCCACAGAGACAACCCAAGGAAATATAAAACACAGTTCCAAAATGCCAACTGAATTTATTAATTCACACACACAAAAAAAATAAATAAATAAAATTGCCGGCCCCTTTGTGAAAAAAGTAATCACCTTCCCTCCTTGTGAAATCACCAACTGTGACTAACGACAGTTTTGGGAAAGCTGAGTTCAATTTCACAGGCAACACATTTGTTGACTCAAGAAATCACATCAATAAAACGTGAAAGAGAAAGTCCGATAATCAGTTTGCACCCTCAAACTCAAGCGCTCTTGGATCATGCAGAAGGACAACGATAGCTAGCTAGATCGATCGATCGATCGATCGATCGATCGATAGATAGAACAAATAGCATAGAAAGAAAGAGATGAGAGAGAAAGAGCTGGATAATAATGATTCATCCATCATAATACAGCATTCATTGTTTATTCCTGATAAATGTTGAGGAAACACAATCATATGGACCACAATGTAGACTGGCCATTTGGCTACCTAAGCATCATCCAAGGTCTTGTAAAACTATTCAAATTCACCAAACATGCGTGGTTACATCAATTATGCCATTTTAAATGAAGCTGCCTTGGGTAAAACATTGTATTGATGACGGGGAAAAAAATGTCATAATAAATGGTAGGTTCTTTTGCCAAAGTTGCAATACGGTGTTTTGATTACAACAGAAAAAAAGAACTTCATTCAAATGAAACCGACTTTTTCAATCAATATGCGCGTGTTTTTGTTCCTGCCAAATTCTCACATGAACAGACTTGGTAGTGTTTTCGTAGGGCCATCAAGTCCCCTGAGCTGGATCATTAAGACGGGCAGAAAGAGCAATCCTCTGTGACTGGGACTGACCCGAGTGCTGTTGCTGGGTCAAGGTTTGAGCCAGTGGCCAGTGGCGGCTGAGTCCCTCTGCCACTTGTGATACACACTGCACTCGCGCCTCATCATGCAAGTGCAGACATGTGGAGGCGATAGTGGATGCGCTTCAAAACATATTCAAGGCCATTGCAATTTCCAACAGCACTTAGAACATACACAAATGCTAATTTTGAATTGATTATTTTCATGTAAATGTTTATTGAAGCACCACATCTTCCAAATCAATCTGAATAAATAGTCACAGGAATTGGACGACCATGACAGGATGCTCATGTGAAACCCCAGTGTGATATTTCTCCAAATCCATACCACTCATGTGAGAATAATGCCTGAAAAAACCGTCAACACAACAAGACAACACTCAAGAGTGCCAACCTCAAACAAGGTAGCCCATGCAGACAGCAGGACTGTTTTCTTTTGAGAATTGGAATCCGAAAAATCACTATATTATCAGTTCACAAATCAAAGAATTAGAGTAGTACTAGTTGTAGTCATACCGGAATAGTAATATATTCTTTTAAGCTCTAGCATGCCCGGGACCCTTCTGAGGATGAGTGGATCAGATAATGCTTGGTTGGGTCATAATCATCATCATCATCATCATCAGTGGTGGTCGTAGTAGTCATACATTTTCAAGAAATGAAATGTTTTAATATCAATGAAGAATTACTATAAAAGAGCATGAATACTTATTTCTCAATCCATCATATATCTCATTGAATAACATCATTCCATATAGAAGAAGAAAAATATCCGCTGGCTATACACCTTGTGTGCATATTCATATCGTGATATTATTTTTGTTGTTTTTTTTTTCTGTTTATTTCCTGCTGTGCCAAACTAAGACTTTAATTGGACACCGCCTTGATGTAATTGGCAATAGCTTGGATAGCTCAAAATTAATCAGGGTACACTTGTCTTACGACCATGCCTTGAGAATTTAACATTTAGAAGTGTAATTAGGAATCTTTCCAATTAGCTCAAGGTAAGAGAATTAATTATATGTCCAATTATGCTGCGTGAGCTGGGAAACGAGTTGGTCCTTAAGTACAGGGAAGTCGCTGTTTGGTGGACACAGGAGGTAAAGGTCAAGTCACAACAAGACAAGCGGTTGATTCCGCTAATCAGTGGCGCACACATAAAGGCCAAAAACCTCTTCAGAATGTTGTGATGCAGCTCTTGGAGTCCTTGCTTGACAAAGGAAGTGGCTTCCAGTTGAATTCTGTACGCCGAGTATGACAGTCAAAGTACTCTTGTATTAATCTGTTGCTTTTCTGTGCTACTTCTTGTCGCTGTTGTTTGGTATTCAAATGTTATTTTTCAATTATTATAGCCACGTTGGAATTATTTATCATTGGAAAACATTTCTATCAACATTTTGCAACACCCTTTGGACAGTAGTACCTCTAAAGTCGGCGGAACGGGTGGTTGGGGACCGCTGATGCATCATACTGAAATCAATCCCACAGCCTCGATACTAACTGAGGCAGGGCGCAAAGCACTGTATTAATAAAATAAACAAACAAACACCAAAAACGTTATTTATGTTTTGGCATTAAATTAGTGAACCAATACAATGAAAAATACAAATAATTTTTAGTCAGGGTTTGAAATTTTCTTGTCAGCGGGTCAGTTAAAACACTGCCTTTGAAAACATTACCGCCTAAACCAGACACGGATCCAGCTTAAACTCTTAAATCCTGCCAAGCCTTTTTTTTTTTTCTTCTCCTTGCATGCTCTGAAATCTGCCGCAAAATTCAATTTCCCACTTTTGTGTGAATGCAAACCAGCCAAGCGTTGCATTGTCAGCAAGTCAATTTGTTCCAAGAAGCCAAAATTATTTATATATATATATTCATTCATTCATCTTCCGAACCGCTTTATCCTCACTAGGGTCGCGGGGGGCGCTGGAGCCTATCCCAGCTGTCATCGGGCAGTAGGCAGGGGACACCCTGAATTGGTTGCCAGCCAATCGCAGGGCACACAGAGACAAACAACCATGCACGCGCACACCTAGGGACAATTTAGAGTGTTCAATCCGCCTGCCATGCATGTTTTTGGAATGTGGGAGGAAACCGGAGCACCCGGAGAAAACCCACGCAAGCCCGGGGAGAACATGCAAACTCCACACAGGGAGGCCGGAGCTGGAATCGAACCCGGTACCTCTGCACTGTGAAGTCAACGTGCTAACCACTGGACTACCGGGCCGCCCTATATATATATATATATATATATATATATATATATATATATATATTTATTTATTTATTTATTTATTTACACAGGTCCATATCCATCCATTTTCTGATCCGCTTTATCCTCACAAGGGTTGCGGGGCGTGCTGTGGCCTATCCCAGCTGTCTTCGGGCAGTACACATAGACAGACATACAACCATTCACGCTCACACTCACACCGAGGGACAGTTTAGAGTGTTCCATTAACCTGTTTTTGGAATGTGGGAGGAAACCGGAGTATTCGGAGAAAACCAACGCAGGCACAGGGAGAACATGCAAACTCCACACATGAAGGCCAGAGTATCTCTCTCTCTCTCTCTCTCTCTGTATTCACAGGTTAACACGACATTATCATAAAGCCTCGATGTGAGGTCGAGAAAAGTTGTGGTGTATTCCCTATTTTGGAAATATATTCTGATGTCTACAAACCTTTTTTCTCTCATATGCTTTGGAATATTTTCTTTCACTGCAGATATTTTTAAACATCTGCTTAAAATGTTTTGTAAATATACTATAGAGTAGTCTTACATTTCTTCCAGCTCCGTTCAATACCTGGTTATTTATCGGAATACATATATGTTGAGGTGCCCTTGGAGCGTATTGTAAGCCATTAAAGCTGCTTGAAATGTTCTTGTCCTTTTTGTCTCATTGTAAAAGCTGAGCACCGGTATGTGCCCTCCAATAAATCTGAAGAACAAAAGGGATTCTAGCTTTTAGGATCTCATAATGCCTACTTTCAGTTCTTCGGAATGAATGAATTGAGTTGTTGACTTAATGGTCTGACATTGAAACAGTTGGCTGCAGTATCAACAAATTGCAGACAATTTTTTTTTTCAGCATTTTTCTCAGAAAATGACATTGAAGTCACACAGAAACACAATCTGTACCCCCTCCGCCCCCTCCCGAACAAAATGCCTGACAGAAATGAATTGAACATAAAAGTAGAAGTAACATCTAATCCTGACAAGCTCTTTTTTTTAGTAGGTTGCTCGACATTATTTGTCTTCAACCACAAAGACATTTTAGGTAGAATATGCAAAATTGCCGTAATGGTCAGGAGTTGCAATGTTGCCGATGCTATCATATCCCTTTAGTCCGCACCAGCTCGACATTGAGGGCTCCTGTTTTTTGGCCAAGTTGGACCTTGTATTTCACCCATCAACAACCACTAACACAAAAAAATCAATCCATATTTTATATATATATATATATATATATATATATATATATATATATATATATATATATATATATATATACTGTATATCTCAAGAAGCAATGTTTTCATTTCTGATTTTCTCATATTATTGATTTTATAAAACCTTTGTGTCAGGCTTCTGGGAGTAACCTGCCAACAAAAAACAAAAAAAAAAAAAAAAAAAGGATATCTTATCTTATTTATTGACAGCATTGCTCTTGATAGAAACTGGCTGTTCATTGATTTCCCTGGGCCAAGACTCACCATGTGTTCACAGTTCAGTTTAATATCGTTTTTTCTTCCAACACACATTGCTTGCTCGAGTGTCAAACGAATTTCCCTCTTTGGCAAATTTCTTTTGGGGCCCCTGATCCTCTTGATGTCTGCAAAAACGACTAAAAATTTCGAATGACAGCTGTTCGATGGAATTTTCTGTTTGCATTGTTCTGGGAAGAGATGGACCTCGGCGTAAACACAATACAATTGGCAGGTTTACCTTCTGGACAAGACGGTCATCGTGAGGGAAAGGGTAGATGCTCAGTCGAAATTGGGATAGAGGGATCATTAATCCTCACCCATTAACACCGTCCATTGCCAGGGATTGTGGCAGCTGGATTCTCTGTCTGAGATGAGCTGCACTTCCTGAGAAATTGAAACAGGATGATGGAGATCAGTGACAATACCGGCTGGATAATCGCTGCCAAATCACAGCCATCTGCTCTCAATCTCCACCGCGATCTACACGCACTACCGTCAATCCCTCTCCACCAAATCTCTAAATCCCAACAATCTGTAGCACTCAGTTTGGGACCTTGCTTAATCCACCTATCGCAAGTCGACATTACTGGACAGGAAGGTACCGTGTCGCCCTGTTTCACACTACAGACCAAATTTGACTGATATTCTGTGTATTACTTGTTAAATACTACGATGCAGTGGGTTACGTACTTGACATGTACGAGATGGAACAAAATTCTACACAAAGTCTATTTTGGCGGTGGGATTGTTTCTCATTCCTCGTTTATTGCGCTCCGTTTTCTTGAAAGTATTCATTTGGGTTGGTTACTTATTCTCGGTTGGTATGGTACGAAATGCTGCATTTCTCCTGTTGGTAATATGAAATCAATGTTTGCTGTTTCGACGCAAGTGGGAACAAAGCTTGTCTTTCAGATGGTTCATTGTTATGGGTGGGTCCAAAGAATGTTCACGAGTTGTTGACTGGTCACTTGTGGGATCCAAGTTTGTACAGCACATCTTGCTCGGCCGCTGCTGGGAGCAGAAGGACCTTGTCCAGTGGCTTAATGGCACTCTCAGGGAGTAGCAATTGGCTTGCTGTTGGGGTTGATTGGAGGAGGAATCTTGATGAATTAAATGTACCTTGACTCTTACTGATGACTTCACTCAGCAGCAAACCGCAACCTGGGTCACAATCAGTGTCTGGAATCCTGCAGTTTGTGATTGGGTCGACCGCTGCAGAGGTCAGTTGACATATTTTGTTTTTTCTCTCTGCAAATACGGATTGAGAAAAAGTTCCACAGCAAAAATAGCACGAATAACCTCGAACATTTTAAAAAATAAATAAATAATAATCATAATAAACGTTTTTCCATCTATTTTATGTATAAATATTCCCCAGCTAACTATCAATAAAACTATTTTATTGATAGTTTGACATCAATAAAAAAGTAATAGTATAAATTTTTTGACTTTTTTTCTTTTTACATCCACAATGAGCATGCTGCAGTGTATTGGCGTTATCTTTGCTTGTCAAGGTCTTTCTGGTCATATGTTCTGGAAAGGGAATGATTTTATGCCGAATGCACAATACATCGTTCATTCAAAGAGACACAGATGACAAAAGAAAACCGCCATTTCAAAATCTATTCACTGTAAGTTTTTTTTTTTCTTTCCTGAACACAATAGTAGTTGTTTTCCATGTTCTCTTGGTGTACTCTCAAGGTTCTAGCACACAATTGAGATGTCAAATTGTTTCAGTTGAGCTCACAATGACTTCTCCTTGAATTACGTTTCATTATCTCCTTAACTTCAATGTGACTTTAAGAAGTGCATAACCACGTTAATATCGTTACAAAGTAGCCACTTATAACATTGGTGAGCGCTTTCTTGATGGCAGGATTTATTTTCTGTCTATTATACGTCTTCGCCCTCTGAGTGATTAATACTTCCTGCTCACTTTCAAATACACGACGCAGTGCAGTTCGATATATTTATCATGTTTTACAACGGCTTTGTGGTTGTTTGAACATCATACAAAATACATTGTTAGCTTCAGAAGGTGACGACAAGTCACTGTAGAAAAATGTCTTCCGATTGAGCAAAAGGGCTGATTTTCTTGTGAGACTCGCAGAAAGTGGCAACGTGTTCATCTTTCTTTTCAAAGCGTACCCCAAGAGCATTACACTTAAGAAGGATTTAGACGACAGAAAGCCGTCACATTTGGTTGCTTAAGTCCTCGCATCTAAATTGTCATTTCGACAGTAATTGTCTTTTTTTTTTTAATGTAATTTTTAGCACTGCGTTATAAAAAATTCGATAAACCATCATCGGCGATGGCTGCTACCAAAACCATAAATAACTAATGTAAGCATTTAGTTATTTGATTTCATTTGACATGCATTTATGCGAGTCAGCCATGTCGAAAGTCTACGAAATGGTGGTAGATATGGAGCTCCACTCCAACAAAGCTACATACATTTTTATTTATTTATTTTTTGGGTTTATCTCATTGTGATGCCACCGTAAACTAAGGAGATTTTCACATTTCTACAGTGGCGAACAATGATGGCTCCAATGGCGGTCCAATTTAGGCTTGAGTCTGCATTTTCCATTAACAATTAGTTCCTGAAGCGCGGCCAAAAATAACAGCAGCTGTATCGCTTTCGATGTGTACATACGGCAGCCTACTGCAGGGAGGGATTAGCCCTTGAGACGCCCTAAATGTAACAGGACATCAAGGCGATTTCTAAGACGGTATTTAAAGTAGAGAGGTGAGAAGAGTGGTCACTGCCTGATTTGATCTAAAATAGTTCTCAAGCTTGATAGGTAGCAGAGAGAAATGAACAATTTAGTGTATTTATAGTCATGCTCTACCCCTTATTTCTGATCTGCGCATGAACCGCACGCAAAATATTGATGTGGTGACTTGTGTGGGGAACGAGTGGGATTATTGCTTGGTTTACTCCAGTAAATTATTAAATTCTTGTGCAGATGATATGGAATGAAAACGCATGGGCTTAAGAGTCTTACTGAGGAAGCACCTAATCTTTCCTGCGAGTTGAGAGGAGTTAGTGTAAATTGCTATGGCAATAAGTGGAGGACATGACATAACGTGCTGTTCTAAATTCGCGGCGTATATCACGTCTCTCACAAGACGGATTCTACGGGATCACATACCTTATGGTGAACGACACCGATGGTGGTAGCCTTCTTAATTGATGTTGAATTGAAGTTCAATCACCCATTTCCCCTTCCTAGGAGGCGTCCATTATTGAAGACATCAAACTACGGTGCAGATGCCTGCGCTTTTAAATGAGGATTAATTTACTGTTGAAGGTAATTGATTGCCTGTTATTTACCGTAAAAATTCAGTTCAATTTTTTTTTTTTAACTTACTTAATTTATTTACTAGCTAGGGCGGCCGGGTGGGGGAGTGGTTAGCGCATTGACCTCACAGTGCAGAGGTACCGGGTTCGATTCCAGCTCCGGCCTTCCCGTGAGGAGTTTGCATGTTATGCCTGTGCCTGCGTGGGTTTTCTCCGGGTACTCCGGTACTCCGGTTTCCTCCCACATTCCAAGAACATTCATGGCAGGCTGATTGAATACTCTAAATTGTCCCTAGGTGTTAGTGTGAGCGCAGATCGTTGTTCGTCTGTGTGTGCCCTGCGATTGGCTGGCAACTGGTTCAGGGTGTCCCCCGCCTACTGCCTGAAGACAGCTGGGATCGGCTCCAGTACACCCCGCGACCCTTGTGAGGATAAAGCAGATCAGAAAATGGATGGATTGCCATCTGGACCCACAAAAATAAGATAAGATAAGATAAGATAAGAAAACCTTTATTAGTCTCACAATGGAGAAATTCCCAATTCAATACTACCTCTTTCCGCTGTCTCTCGTCAGCCAAAAATCAAAGCAACATATGACATAAAGATTGTTTTCTCTGAATCAAAGAGACACAGTCACATACTGTTCCAAATATTTTTTTTGTAGTCAGTGAGCGTGCTGTTTCCAATGCGCAAGCCATTACTGCGAGAATACGACCCTCATCAAATACACATAAAGCACTCATATTCGACCTTTTGCATGTGGTGTTTGGAAGAATGTCCATAAAGACATTTATTCCAAAGTCAAGGTGAGCCTTCCGAGAACAACGGCTCGTCGGTGAAGATTATCTTCAGCGACCCTCAGCGCTATCCATTTAAGTGACTTTATCATTAGCGGCAACAGAGTATGGATCCACCGAGCGAAATGAAAGAGCCGCGAAACTAATGGCACTTGACATATACTGGTGAGAGATAGCAAGCTTATCTCTGTATTATGTGAAAAGAAGCCATTTTCTCGGATGGCAGTGTGGAGCGGAGAGCGCGGTTGCAAACTGCTTTGCTGCGTTGGATGGGTTCAGAGAGTGGCAGGAAGCAACATCGGATGTCATCCAACAATCTCGTTGGACAATGTACAACGTGATATGTTTGAACAAATAACACACCAGCAATACAACGTAAGAGATTCCATCGCATCATCTTTTACTTTGGTGTTTTATTTTTTCTTTTAGCAATTAGACATTAAAAAGATGACATAAAAAGCACCCGAATAGCACTCAGTGGAGCAATAGCTGTTACACACACATTTATTTATTTATTTATTTTTATGTTATCAGAGCTTTAAATTGCACATTATCAGGTGTTATCACTGCCATTACAATGCTTCTGCCAAGGCGGAAGGTGCATATCTATTATCATCTCAGATAAGACACCGCCAGGGCTATTGCTATTTCCAGGAGTGCATTGGGAGCTCAGAAAAGAAAATTATCATAAAAATGTAATAAAAAAAAGGTATAGTATAGGTTTCGTTGGAGTTCAGACACAACACTAATAGAATTGTTAGAGACAGATTATTAAGATTAAACTGGATTTTCTTTTGAAGAATGAACCAAACGGAGAGATTTGTTTTTTTTCATCCTGACGGTTACACTTTTAAAGACAGTCTTAGCCCCGATTTTATGACATAATAACTTAATAACTCATATTGCTAATTGTGTATTATTCATTAACACAAGTTTAGTTGATCTATTTCTGTTGCAAGTGACACCCTTGAATGTAATGTATTGGCCACCCAAATTGTGATCGGATGCACTTTACAAATTGGGCGTGCCTGTTCACTAATTACCCGAATAGAGAATAGAGAAAGACTTTGAGTCAGGTTCTTGACTGGAGGGAGTAACGCTTGTGTCATATTCTTGATTTTGTTAATTTTGCTCTGATTGGGTTTTGTTTTGTCACACCCTCCCTGTGTCCCATTTTTCGCGTTCAGGCTGTCCCCTGCCTACTGCCCAAAGATGGCTGGGATAGGCTCCAGCACCCACCGCGACCCTTGTGAGGATAAGCGGATCGAAAAAGGGAGTGGATGGATGGATGGATATTCAGACTTTTTTACCCAGTACACTGTGTTTGTCTTTTAGTTCTTTTGAAATTAAAACCAGTTTCTGCCTTGCCCACTCTCTGCCCAGATATGTATACTGTATATTCCCTCATAATCAGCATCATGATCATCGTTCTCACGATATGGAGTTCATCAGAATACCAGACAAAATTCACAAAATACTGGACAAAATTAGATGCAGATTTTTGTCGTGAACTGCCCACTGGCTGTTTACGAAGCCAAAGTGAGAAGAGCAATGACTCACGAAATAACTAATATGTCCCAGTAAACGAAACTTAGTTTGTGTGTGTGTGTGTGTGTGTGTGTGTGTGTGTGTGTGTGTGTGTGATGTACTCCTCTTCGACAGTACTCTCAATTAACGGAGTGATTGTTTTCACCAGATTGGCCCCAGTGATTAGACAGTGTCCTGAACCACAATGTGGTTATAATGTAGGTTTGTGTGTATGTGTGTGTGTGTGTGTGTGTTACGAGCCGTTTGCACGGATCAAGGTCATTCAGGAGTGAGGGCCTGATTAGAATTGTATAAGAAGATATGAAACATATAAGCATGTCTCCCTGCACTGCTGTCTCGTTTCCCCCGATGAACATTGAAAAAAAAAAAAGAATAGAATCAGCTTGAATAAATGTTTTACTGTCGGCGATACTCATGGGACCCGGACATTTCTGTTGATACACTGACGAAGCTCATGAATCTTATACCGTTCTATGAGATGAGGTCATTTAAATGCATAGCGGGATCATCCTGCTCACCATCATTGTGGAACAGAATTTTCAAGTCGTACAGTGCCTAATACATGCAGCTCAACGCAAGCAATTGTCTTAATTTTCATGACAACTACTCGTCAATGACTGTTTGATGAAGGTTCTTTCAATCTCTGCATTCGACAGGGAAGCGCCGCCCCGCTGGTTTTCACGTTTGTTTTACATTTAACAAGCACAGCCAGCAATCATCGGTTTCTCTCGCAGCACAGATTCATCTCAGGCACTCGGCATGAAATTAAAAATCGATTATTGTAAGACAATTCTACTTGGATAACTCGATTCAGTGACATTCTCTCGTGTGGACGAACACGGCATCCCGCCCCCTGGCTTTCGCCATTAATTGTCGAAGAACTGTGCAGGTGACCTCAGTGTTTAAAGATTTACACTGGTGAGATTTTGCTCCCAGTGTCCTTGCGAGAGGGCTCTCCGGAGCTCATGAGTGACAGCCACATCCCTTTGTTGCCAGAACAGATGAGGCACAGGAGGAATCAGCCAAGCCGGCGCTCATACGTTTTTAATGCATTTGCTGCTGCGCTCTTTGGCATGAACTCTTTGTTGTCCTTCATAACTTTGTTCAAGTTTCTCCCCAAGACGAGGGGCGATGTGAGGGTAAAATAAACAACACATTTGCTGTGATGGTGTGCCTGGAGGTGGCACGAAGCAAAGAACCTGCATGATAGCGATGTTCTCGCAAGGAGGGTTTTTTTTTTTTTTTGAGATATTCCTCTTCCCTCACAGTTGTCACATGAGGAAAAAAAAAGCACAGCCAAGGTTAGAACTTTGGCACCACACAGTCATGGTACTGTTTATTTCCTAGATATTGTGTTCGTGTATGCACAAAAATTGGGTGGTTATTTGAAAATTTCTTGTCCAATAACATGAGAAAGGGGCATCGATCCCAATCCATTCAATGACATTTGGTCAAGGAATCTATGCGGATTTTAATAATCAGTTCCAGTGTCAAAATCAATGCCATCTTTTACCCGAGCGTACTGATGTAGCAGACGTCTTCCTTTCATCACGTTGCTGCTGTCAATTGGGAATTTCTCCATTGTGAGACGAATAAAGGTTTTCGTATTCTTATTCTTACGTGTATTAACGGTGACATGTGACAAGCACACCTTTGTGCATATGCGCAGTTTACTTGTTTGTACATTCAAGTGTTTGTTTATTCTCATTTCCTACTTATCGTTGATGAAGCCATCTCTTGCGGAGCAGCCCATACTAAGATCTGGGTGTCGAATGACTGGTCAGTGTTTAAAAAAAAAAAAAAATCCCCAAAAAAAAGACCAAACTCTTTTTTTTTTAATTTATGTATTTATTTATTTTCATTCTTACCGCGGTTGCTCGCAAAACGATGTTATTAATTTGCTCTGGTTGTGTCACGTTTGCGTGGTGGTGGTGGTGGACCCCAAAAAGCAGGCAGGAGGGAGGAGCAGAAAACTAAATCCAAAACAAAGTCCAAAGTAACAAACAAAAACCATGACTTAAGATAAAACGTAACAGCAACCAAAACATGACTAAAACAAACCTGATTGCAGCAAACAAACATGACAGTAGCCAAGAGCAAACAGCAACAAATGAACATGACAGGAGCAAAGAGCACCAATGACCCGACAGTGAGTGTTCGGGCTGGGAGTCCTTTTAAAGCACTAATTGCCTAATGACCAACAGGTGTGCAGCTGCAGGGGAAGCCCTACAGTGCCACCTGTTGGTCCCAAACCGAATCATGACAGGTTGATGGCATGTATTTATGAGATTTCTATTGATGATATACTGTGTGAGGGTTTTTGTTTTTGTATGGATCAAACCCAAAATAATATGTCCAGCTCTCCACTCGTTTTATCTTTTACCCC
>CAAKHF010006514.1:18132-28942 GCA_901007745.1 Hippocampus kuda | reverse complement strand
CATTTTTGATGGGGGGGGGGGGGGGGGGATCAATTGTTTTATTCTTGATGAATTTAATGATGCGTGTAATGAATATCATGAATCGGGTTCCATGTTTTTGCTCAAGTAAGATCGAGGCGCAAAGATACAAACCATTTCAAGCACGGGGTCTCCAAACTATGGCCCGGGGGCCATTTGCTGCCCGCTATCCATTTTTCAGCGACCCACGACATGACAAAAAAACCCAAAAAAAGATATTTGACGTGGGCCACATGGTCATTTAAAAAAGGTGAAGGTGGGCAGCGTGAAAAGGGGGGGGGTGTTACTATTGAACAGCGGTAATGTAAATTCATTTACATACTTGACAATTTCAAGGGTGTGGCGCATGGACAGAGAAACAATATGAATAATTCTGCACATGGAACACAACGCAACATAACAACAAAAATGATTTTAATGATTAACATAATTTTTAAAAAGAAGAGTTGTTGTCACCATTACATTTGCAGCTAAATGATGCACATCCAGCCAATAAAAATAACTTGTAACTCAATTTGGCAGTGATGATTCAAAATGTTCATGACATAGAAATACCGGGTATGATACGGATTGCACCGGCTTTATCTAAGAGCCACTTTTTGACGTCCTATTTGCGAACAAGCTTCCATTTTATTGATAAAAGTACCATCATACTCTTTTTATCAATTGCTGACTGCTTCTGCAGGCAAAGTCACATGCTCAAGAGCAAGGTCACAGTCTCTGTCTTTTTTCGCCCCCTCTCGCTGAAGTTCTTGCCATTAAGCTTGCTCGTGTTATGCAGCTGTTTCCTTCCCGTTGTCACGCCGCGTGAGCCAGACGCGAAGCTTGTTATTATTTTGAAAGTGTTGGCCTTTACAAGATCAAACACAGAGACTTAAGGGAGAAAGCGGGCGGCGCTTCCAACTAGTATGCAATCACGGCAACCATCTGTCTGTCACGGGGCCTCCAGGGAAGAAATCAAACTCCATAAAAATTGAGATTTGTACTTTTCTGGAATCTCATTTGTGACAGCATGCACCCGTACAGCCTTATTTGGTGGCAACAAATCACACAACACTCGAAAATCCAGCGGAATCCAAGAAGCAAGAAAGCGTGATGTGGGCTTAAGAGTGGCCATGTAAACTTGGCCCTATCCAGCCTCGTATGACCATGCAACACGGATCCTGCGGAGCAGACGCCGCGTATTTCCACTTAACATTTGAGGAGAAGTACACCCCTGGTTTCATTCTAAAATAGGGAAAAAAATGAAGAGGAGATCCATCTTCCCATTTTCCGCTTCTCCCGGTGGCATCTGAGGTGTGCTTATCGGAGACGACAGACGCCGCGAGCTTATGGGACCTCATCAGAAAGGCTCTCTGAAGGGTATACCTGCTGCCGGTGAAGCGTTGCTTCCATTCCCTCTCGCCATCCCTTTTGAGCCCCACCTAACCCATCGCCCGCAGGCCTGACGGACAGCCGCTCCAATTACTTCGACCAAGGGAGAAGCTAATGTCATACACGGTGAAGTGACAACCCGCCTCACAAGAGAGGTCTCAACTACTTTTCACCAAGTTTTTTTTTTTTTTTTTTTTAAAACTCAAGAGTAAATGCATTGCAAGTGGTGCCTCAAGTGAAAAGGATACCCTGATTGCACTGGGCTGCATCAGAAAAAAAAGGTTTTGTATATACAGTGCAACCTGAATGGCAGACATCTCCGATCTGGTCATATTTTTTAATCACGTATCATCAGTTCGAGTGAAAGATTTCCGCCGTCATAAAACCTTTATGAAGAGTTGAGGCAACATTTTAAATAAATTACCTTGGTTAGTGTCACACAATTAAATGATGATGACTGACTCTACTGAGCAAGACCGATGCATGTAGCGCTCTCCACTACATTAAGTACATAAGTTCCAATTTCTGCGATAAATGAACATTATTGTGTCAGCTAAAGTCATGTTAGATATCCAGAGGCCAACCAATTATGACAAAAAAAAATCCATCCATCCATTTTCTGATCTGCTTTATCCTCACAAGGGTCGCGGGGCGTGCTGGAGCCGATCTCAGCTGTCTTCGGGCAGTCGGCGGCGGGGAGACCCTGAACCGGTTACACACCTAATCATGTGGTATAAAGCATCCCAACATGACGTCACCATTCCGACTTTAAGATTTAAATTATGGCCAAGAGCTATTTGTATTGTAGTATTTTATAAACAGCAAAGGTTTCATCGTATATTTATGCAATCATCTTCCTGACAAATGTACTAAAATAATGAGGCATATGACACTGCTCAGGAGCGGCATATTTAATGCTGTCAGATCTTATTTCCACTTATTTCAAAGGTCTCAAATATATTAAAAAGTGCAATATTTAAATGCCAGTTACAAATACATTGTTAAGAAATTGTTTTGTTGTACATCCTGAGTATTTTGAAACATATTTCCTCAGGAAAGATGATGATGATGACGACAATGGGCCGAGTGTTTGCCTGCAGTTATGTAGCATCATGCAACAACGTGATCGTGAGCCGTATTCATTTCGTAGTGCATACTTGTGAGTGTGTTCCTTGTGTACAGCCACAGTATACTCTTTTGAATATTTCCTCAAATCGTTACTTTGAATTACACCCGGCATCCGATGAAACGCATTTTCAAGAACACTATCGCACAACATTTTGACAGATAAAGACAACTATTTCAATGTTTTCATTGACCACCGGTTATGTCTTGTACTGTCTTTTGACTTCGCACTCTGGTTGTTATCTGTAAATCTCTAAAATCCCTCGCCACTCTGTTTGGAAGCTTCAGGTATACGGTTCACAGTGGTTGTCAGACCGTCTCCAGCTGCTTAGGGCTGAAAACAGTGTGTCTGCTCCAATTATCCAGCGCTTCGGCAGGACTTGTCCACTTCACAGCCCAAAGCTTCTGTGGGCATAGTTTGATGGTGATAGTAGCTTAAAGACACCCCCCACCTTTCCCTACCCGGTGAATTGTGCTGTGCTACTGCTATACCTTCTACAGGTTAATATGGACATCATATTTCTGAGAGCACAGACATTACAAGCGATGTGAATAGAACATTTTCTTGTTTATTTCACAGCAAATGACATTTCAAAATTGTTTTTGCTGTTATTTGAAAGTGTGTGTGTGGGGGTGGGGGAGTATTTTGAAGCCAACTGAGAGCTGCATGACTATGACAAAACTATGATTGACAATGAAAAATGTCAGGTCTTTTGGACAACATAAGTTCCATGAGAGCAGTTCAGTGTTAGGCGCAAATCAGTCCAAGTTGCAGTCGACCTCGAGTCATGTTTGTGGATGTTTTCTAACGGTGGCTCAGTTTTCGTTTTCCCCCTTTTCGCTTGCTTTTTACTACTTGCTCGTCAGATTTTGTACATGCATTTTGAAGCTTAATTTTAAACAGCTTTAAAGTGCCAAATGCCATCACGTGTCCTGATCACACATCACCAATTTGTCAGATCGGCGTCGTCAACTCTTGGAGTAGTTGTGGCAGTATGTGTGAATGTGGTTGCCATGCAATATTTTTATTTATCGCTCATGTATGAGCAAATCCTCGCACAGCTCAAAAAGAACAAAGTGAATTTGCGAGCTTTCAAAACTTCTTGTGAATGCTGCAACAGCATTTTGGGCTGTATGTCTATCTTAAAAACCAAAAGTAAAAACACACGGTATCAATCTCACAAACGTAACTGCGCTCTCATCTTCACAATTGGGGCACAGTCACACTCGGTTATGCATGCCGTGCCGAGGAACACAAGTCCAGAGTGAGTGACAGGTGTGAATGCCCTGTGCTCTGCCATACCGGTTGAAGAGCTGAGCTTCAGCATTGTCCACCTTGTCATGAGCGAGCGTCAAAGAAGCCACAAATTCTTCAACGTTCCAGCCATGCATTGCTATTTCAATGGCACACCGGTGGCTCACGGACAATAAATGTGCTGAAACTCTGCACATGAGTCCAGTCCACTGTGGAGCAAGGGAGGAAGGGAAAAGCCGAAAAATGGATGGAGCAACTGTGAGCACACCCAGAAATTAACGAGCGACTTTTTGGGACACAAGCATACATACTTTTTGTCACACGTTTTGGAAAATCTGAGTGACAGATTATAATGTTTTATCTTGTAGCTTTAATATCTGCCAGTTTCCCGACCGCTGTAATGGGTCTTTCACAGATGGATGTTTTACTTTTTTTTTTTTTTTTTTGGTATCACATTCGTATGCTTTGTAATTCGTATGCTTCGAGTTCAAGCTCCGCCCATGATTTTCATGAGATGACCCCTTGAGATCCATTGATTCAGCTCTCGGTTTTGAGGGCTCACCTAAAAGCCTCTGGTGGGCATGCAGCTGATTCAATTTACTATGAGGTACATATTTATAGAAACAACAGGAAACAAATTATGTGCCCATGGAGTCCTTGGAGGGTGGGCAGCGTGTTATCTGAAAGTGAAGCAAAAATGCTAGCCGGGGTACGGGGAAGTTGCAAAGCTGTACTTGAGATAGGGCCCAGGAAGAGTTGTCAGCTTTGATTTATTAAGTGCAACTGCTGCTCTGACCGCTGGTAACTTGTCAGTCACCACATAATGGATGGGGCTCACAGCTCAGTGCGCCATGATTGGCTTTTTTTCACCCAACCCTATCCGTCGGGCCGCTCATCCAAAGCTATCTTGCTCTCATTTCTAATTAATTTGTTATTCTCAACCCTCGTCCACGTCTCCTGTCTGCCCGACTACAGATGCCGAGCGGCTTCCTTTTTTTCCACTTTCCTGCTTCCCTTCACATCTCTAATTCGATATTCTCACTGGTGTCTGACAACGCCTCCCCGTGGTGTCAAAGTTGACAAATGACTATTTCCGTTCAGATCCCTTTTCCTCTAACACATGTTGGCATAGCGATAGAACTGTGTTCATCATTCTCTCATCAGAAATGCTTCGAAGTTGTTATACCACGGTACCAAAGTGACGACATTTTCACCAGCACCAAACATTATCAGAAGCAAAGAATTACATTTACAACTTACATGAAAATGGTAATAATTCAGTTCTCTTCTCCATCCTCTAATTGCTTCAGTGACTGATTGGTTGAGCTCCGTGTAGATCAAAGCTTGATTTCCAATCGAGGACAATGTCGGACAAGTTGTCGTGCGTTCGAGTAAATGATGTTTGCTATTTTTGGTAAGAGCATTTTTCGTGGGTGCTCACATCCGTCCATCGCAACTAAAATGGAGCCAAACACAGTTGGATGGAAGCCTGTGCCATGTTGTGCAGTGACCCACTCAATGAACTCGTGATCAAAGACAGGCACACATACACACCGACTTCCACACACAAACATCACACCCAGCGCGAGCATAGCCGCCCTGCGGCGGACCCTTCCGCCGCGATCCCTCACATCCACGTCCTCCGCGATTAGCTTTGTCTTTGGACAGATGCAGCGCAACGGGCCTGCGGGATATAACCGAGTGTGGCCCTATTACTCAAAAACAATAAGACATAATGTATTCTGATTTTTTTTTTTACGTTTTTTTTTTCCTCCATCTCTGTTCTTGCAACTTGTTCCTGAGATCTGGCCACAGCTGAATGATTGAATCTGAGCCCCCCCCCCACCCCCCACTCACTTGGAAAGAAATTTGTTATTTAAAATGTCATGCTTGGCGGCCCGGTAGTCCAGTGGTTAGCACGTCGACTTCACAGTGCAGAGGTACCGGGTTCGATTCCAGCTCCGGCCTCCCTGTGTGGAGTTTGCATGTTCTCCCCGGGCCTGCGTGGGTTTTCTCCGGGTGCTCCGGTTTCCTCCCACATTCCAAAAACATGCATGGCAGGCGGATTGAACACTCTAAATTGTCCCTAGGTGTGAGTGTGAGCGTGCATGGTTGTTTGTCTCTGTGTGCCCTGCGATTGGCTGGCAACCAATTCAGGGTGTCCCCCGCCTACTGCCCGAAGACAGCTGGGATAGGCTCCAGCACCCCCCGCGACCCTAGTGAGGATAAAGCGGTTCGGAAGATGAATGAATGAAAATGTCATGCTTTGGGCCATTTATCAACCCGGCCCGACAGTGTGACACAATCAATTTAAGCCAATGAGGATCTTTCAGTGCTAAGAATGTTGGCCTCTGGTGTATTCTTCTGTGTCTTGGGCTTTCTTATATTACAATGTGAAGATTAATACTGGCGCAGTTGTTCACAAATGACAAATTAAGATCACGGTTCAAGTGTTCAACCTCCATCTGGCATTTCTTGTTTTCAGATGAAGGTAAGGGAAAAACTTCAAGTCGAGTTGCCTTACCCAGCAAGCGTTCTCAGATGTACTTGAAATCATAACTTGTCGTCGTATTTTCTTTTTTAATTCCTGAAAATATTGCAAATCAAGGAATGATGACTTGAATGCTAACTTTTAGTAACTTTTTTTACTGAGGTTATTATATGATTGTTATTACTTTCATTTTTATTCAGTATCACTAGATACTTTCATTTCAACACCCATTATTCTCTGAAGCCTCTAAAATGCTCGACAATGTTGGAGTCACCAAAACAACTGCGGATCTTTAATTCTTTGATTAACATGAATCAGACAACAATGCCAAAATAACTGATTCAGTTATCTGAATCTCATTGGGACAATATGTTCTATGTGCTTCTACGAGTCTAAACATGGTATTTTGGTTCATATTGCAGTTTTGGAATTTGAATTAAGCATCAAAATCCACCTGTTTATCCATCTCAGAGAGTGACCATTTTTCCACTCACTGTCGACTAAAAATTACATAATTTCACAAATGCAATATTAATCAGAATACAGTGGTTAGACTAGCGGGGCTGCATTGAACATACGGTATTATTTTAGTGGCCATTTTAGACTTGACGTGCCCTTTAACAATTCTTGCTGTGTACTGTATTGAGTTTAAAGTTAAAATGTGTTACATATAATAGACCGTATGTATTGACGTACTTCTGTTTCTAAAAAAAAAATAATAATAAGTATTGGTTTGAATAATTTTAACCTCCATATTAATTCACGTGTAATTGCGCAACCCCCTTGTGACAAGCAACAGAGACCTGTCGCGTGTGTCATAATTGTTCATAATTTCAAAGAGGTAATCATTCTCCAGCGTCCGACATTCAATATGTCAATCGGATAGTGGTGGCTTTTATGGGAGAGAACAGGAAGCAGCAATGCCAGCAAACTAGTGGAAATCTGTAAATGAATACTGTCGGAGATGAAGGGCAGATTAATTATGCAATGACATTAAATTTGTCTGCCAAGTGATGATCCAATCCAGCTCATTATTACTTTATCAACCCTTAGCTCCCGGTATTGACTTTTTATCATTTATGTTATTTCTAGCTTCTGCTCTGTCTCGCTGATAAAATTCTGTTTTTTGTCAAAATGGTTAATGCGCAATGACAGCTGTGACCCATAAATTAAAATATATATATTTATAAATATATCAATGAACCCATCATGAATGTGATGCCTCCAAATGTATGAACAGGCTAAATGAAGTGATAGTTGGACAGTAAAATAAAATAAAATAAAAATAATAGTCTCAAAACATACAGCCAACAGCTTTTCAGTTTTTGCTAGTTTTCTTCTATACATGCGGAGGCTGAAGTTTAAGTGTAAGGTAAAAAAGGATCATTATTAATCCAACCTGACATCAATTTCAGCGCCATCCATCGCACCCGATTGTGCTTGACTCCAATTAGCCTGCTCCATATGTTCAATTAGGAAAAAAAAACACCTGCTGAACCGGTGCTGGTCTTTGTTCACTTTTACATCTCTGGTTCTGACCTCATTAAAGTCTTCGCTCAAACACATGCCCCCAGTTTGTACTTTGCGGTTCAGCACTATATGATTATTGAGCATACACACCATGGGTGCAAGCTGCTTACAAAAGTCATTACTATTTATCGCTGGCTGGTCTTATTGTTATTTTGTAATTAGAAAACCTACTATCAGAAAATAATACCTGGGACCTTCATGCTTTCTTGTACTTCATATAACAGGGAAACCTGTGAAAGTGACATCAACAGCTAACGCATAGGTGTCAAACTCAGGTCCTGGAGGGCCGCTGTCCTGCATGTTTTCCAAGTTTCCCTGTTGCAACACACCTGATTCAAATGAACAGATCATCAGCAAGCACTGCAGAAGCCTGACATTGAATCAGTTGATTTGAATCAGGTGTGTTGCAACAGGGAGACTTGGAAAACATGCAGGACAGTGGCCCTCCAGGACCTGAGTTTGACACCAATGGTCTAGTGGTAAAACCAAACAAGAACATTTAAGGCTCACCCTAATTCCTTCAGCCTTTTTCTTTGCCACTTATCCTCATCAGGGTCAATCCTCAATGACTTTGGGTGAGAGGCAGAGGCAGAATACACACTGAACAGATTGCGAACCAATCGCAGGGATCATAACCAAGGAAAAGTCATTTGGATCTCAAACTACTTCTATTCTAAGTATCACCTATTTTAAGTGCCAGATCAAAGACAGGGATGATTGCCTTTGCTTTTGGCTTGTTTCCTCATTAAACCCCTCCTCGTTGTTCTCCTTCTCGTCTCTTGTTTGCCAGCCCTTGTTTATCTCGACAATCCAATACTTTTTACATCCAAGCTACCGGGCCAAAGGAAGCAGTAGAGGGGGAGCCAAAAGAGCTAGCGATTGTAGCTAATTAGCTACAGCTGCTGATGGGACCTCATCTTGCCAGAGGAGCCTTGACAAAATTGCAATCAGATGCAATCAGAAAAGATGAGCCGTTTTTGCCACATTAAGATCCCGGGCATATTGGAGATAGCACAGGGGAACATGGATAAGATGACAAAAGGAGTGGATACATTTGTCTACGGAGATGTCACATTTTGTGTTGTCTTTCTAGTTTGGGTTTAAGGTGAAGGTAACAAAAAAGGCCAGATTGATATCAATCATTGTCAGCATCAAAAATCATCTAACATAAGCAATGTCAATGTAACACCTAATTATTGGGCTAAAGTAGTTTGCTGCACCCAAATTATGGACTGAAAGCATTAAAAGCGTTCCTTTTTTTTTTTTTTTTTAACCATGTCGTTTCAGCCACACTGCACTACCTATTGGCAATTGTAATCTGAACTCATGAGATGTGCATTTTGTCAAGCAATTTTTGTCAAGCGTTAAATTGGTACGCTTGTGATGGATCACAATCATCAGAAAACACTACTTTACTTTCCTTTAAATCAGGTTTCATCAAATATTTGGCCCGGGGGCCATTTGTGGCCCGCAGGATGATATTTTGGGGCCGACCCCCTACCCTCCATGCATCCACCTACAATACCCTACTTGTATTTGGGATTTCTCACAAAATAATCCTCCTCTCTTAATGCCAAGTCCATCCCATGTCTATTGATAAAAACATATATAATAATTTAAAATATTTGGTGAAAAGTCGTAAACATTGAATCAATGTTTTTTTTTTTTTTTTCCCAACCAGAATAGCATATTTTGTACACTACTAGGCACTGTGTTTCTGTTAGGGCCTTTTCTGTAGTGATGTTCATGCACACTCATTACACCTATCGTTCAATGATTAAGCAGCTGCTTGGCATAGGAAAGACTTTCTGGAAGCCTCTATTTTTTTCATTCCCATGTTCCAACAGTCCCCTTTTGACATCAACACATACACACGCACAAACACTCGCCTGGGCTAAGGATGCATCACTGCAACAGATGGAGCATCATTTTATCTACGGCGCATGTGTGGGCAGAGCACCATGTACATTTTGTCTGCAATTTATCATTTGTCTGATGCAACATTCTAGTCACGACTTTTGAGGTATATTCTTGGCAACCTGTTGCTTTGCCAAGATTTGTGTCATCTCTTTCTGAGGCAATAAAGACGGAAATTACACCAAGTCTGGTGGGCAGACACGTCAGAGACTCGGTCTAGTATGTCCTGTGAGAGTGTTCTAATGATGTCTTGTGGAGGAACGGGACCACGAACCAGTATCCAACAATGCTGTCTATCTCTTTAGACCTGCTTATAAATAATGTCTTTGCATACACAAGGCTCACAGTGAACCACAGAGCTACAACGCATTTGGTGGCACATGCAGCTTGTTGCTACAGAAGGTTCTGCACTGACATATAACAGTCACACTGAACGTGAGAAAATGTACCGAGTAATTTATACAATTTATTTAAATACGTGTGATGTGTGTTTGTATAAATGTCAGCCCAAAAAATAATGTGGTTTAATTTTATATTGACGGGTCAGATGTTATTATTCTGTCCACCTCCACATCCATTATAGCACCTGAAATGAGGCTGAGGCTATTTGTTAGCGTGGAGGCCGTATTCAAAAGGCAATTTCCAGGGGTATACCCTGGCGTTAGGTCAAGGTCTGGATCCCAGTCCAGATTTAGGGAGGATGGCTCATGCCAACATGCTGACTGCAGCTGGAGAGCGTCAGCAGATGTAAATTATCAAGTGTACTGTTTGGTTCATTAGCTGCGCTTTCACTTGCACCAAACACAGCTGTTGCCTGGCCTACAGAGCAAAGTGGCGTGTGTATGGATGGATGTGAAAGAGAGTGAGAGAATGAGAGCGAGAGAGTGAGAGAGAGAGAGAGAGACTGTGTCAAAGCTAAACTAGTGAAGCATTCCATTGGTCCTGCCCTACATGTCTGCACATTACATCTCTGTCTAACAATGTAGAAACCGACATTTGAGGAACCGTTTTCAGGGCATTGGCTCATGGTCATTGTTTTTTTTTTTTTTTTTCTTTTGTTTTGTAGGACGGCTTAAGGGACTTGTACTATTGTAGAGGAA
>CAAKHF010006513.1:39174-61121 GCA_901007745.1 Hippocampus kuda | reverse complement strand
CATAAAATAACAAAATAATATAACATTATCAGGCAACCGGTTCAGGGTGTCCCCCGCCTACTGCCCAAAGACGACTGGGATAGGCTCCAGCAACCCCCCGCGACCCTTGTGAGGATAAAGCGGATCGGAAATTGGATGGACATAAAATAAGGCACAGCCAGTCATGCAATCGTAAACAGCTATTCATGCATACAGTTTGTTGTTTGAAGCAGTTCTATATGAAAGAAAAGAGAATCCTTTCATCGGTGGATCAGAAACGTCATGCTCAAAATGCGCACACGTATGCTACAAGCTAAGTTTGAAAGTAAACACAAAGCTGTAGAGTCCACTGATTAAAAAAAAGATTTGTTAACTTCTCTCATCCCATGTAAATCCGCTTCAATTCCAAGCGGTGATTCTCAGTTCCAAATACGCATCCGCGCAGACATGCTAACCACTAGTGAGACTCATTTTTAAATTATTAAATGGAAGCAGCAATGGATAATTTAATACAGCAGTGGGACAAAAAAAAAAAAACAATGCACTTTAATGAGGTCAATTAGACAGACTAATACCAAAGCAACATTTTGGAATGATGACTGAATACAAGTAGGAATAATCATCGTGAAAGCTGTGTGAATGTTTCAAGTCTTCAGAGCTCCAATCTCCAGATGGGAAAAGCTCTGAAAAAGATACAAATAAATAAAATGTGGGTTCTAAAGCAGTGGTTCTTAACCTGGGTTCGATCGAACCTCAGGGATTCGGTGAGTCGGTCTCAGGGGTTCGGCGGAGTCTCTCCCATGGAGGGTAAGATGCGACTCAACATGTTAATAAGTTATGACACATTCGCTTGGCCATCACTGGCTGCAGATGATCACATGACATCGCTTGTCCAATCAGTGCTGTGGGAAATTTAGTTTGCTTAGTAGTCAACATGTGACTGTCGTGATCGTACGTCGTACAAAAAAAAAGTATACTTGGCTTTTGAAATTTTATTTACTTTTTTTATCATAAATGTGTTTTTTTTTAAATCTTGAATTTATATTAAAAATATTTATTTTCACTCATGAAGGGTTCGGTGATTGTACTGGTTGGGTTCAGTACCTCTAAAAATGTTAAGAACCGCTGTTCTAAAGAAAAACAAACACATTCAGGGATTACTGGATTTTAAAAAATGCCATTCAGCAAGTGCTGAAGTGTAATAATTATGAGTCATCATAATCAAAGTGTTACAAACGACCTCTGAGACATGTGAAATATATGTCCTACTCCTGATGGTCTCGTGCTCTTCAGGCGCTCCTCCCATCCCTTGGTGGGCCGTGTCAACCTCGACGGGTCTCTGACGATGTGACCGTCCACCTGCGGCAGGAATAAAACGAAATTTTGAAAAAGGTAATCCAGAATATAGATTTTTGTTTTTATCCACAGTGCTCACTTTCTCCTTGAGCTTAGCCATGATCCTCTCCTGACGCTCTTCATCCTCTTTTTGCCTCAGAAGCTTCTCCTGGCGCTTGGCGTGCACTCGCGCGAGATCCTGCAGTTCATAAGACAAAATAGAATGCAATTGCATTGGCGACCAATCTTGGGTGGCACCATGGACTGGTTGTCAGCCAGTATGTGTATTTTAACGACAAACAACTATTCACACCTATCAGCAATACAAGCATGAGGACAACACGCACACTCCACACAGTGCAGTCGGGAGTTCAGATTTGTAGATGTGATAACTAAAGACTTGGTTTTTTTTTCTTTCAGGGCCAATACCGATATAGATTATGAGTAGTCGGGGAAGCCAATAACTCATATTCCATCCATTCATCAATTTTCTGATCCGCTTTATCCTCACAAGGGTCGCGGGGCGTGCCGGAGCCTATCCCAGCCGTCTTCGGGCAGTAGGCGGGGGACACCCTGAACCGGTTGCCAGCCAATCACAGGGCGAACTCATTTTTTGGAGCGGATATTGTGCAGTAAAAGTGGAAATATTGGCACCACAATTAAAGGAAAATACCAACTCCAACTTGAAATGACATGAAGCATGCTTGTTGAATAAATAAAGAAATAACATATTTTAATAATTTTAGACATACAGAGAAGATAGAGCTTTGTTTTAAAACTAAAAGTGCAGGAAGTCCCCTTGGCTGTTGGCATGTCTAGAAAAAAAACTTGACTCCAATTTTGGAATGAGCCTGCCTATTTTAACCCTTTCAGGGACAGCGGTTACTACGGTGGACAGCTTTTCATTTTCTTAGGTTACAGGGTGCATAAAAATCTAACTCATCAGATTTTTTTTTCAAATTGTTCCTCAGTGTATCCCACCACTCACGCACATAATGTAACATGTTTTTCCCATAAATTTTGTATGGCCCTCCCCTTATTAAGGCTGAAATGGCCGCTGGTTAGCTGCTCAAAATAGCATTTGGATTGTTCCAAATACAGATCCCATGATTCCAGGATGTCAAGACAGACTGTGTTCAGTACCCTTTGCATCACGTATTTGATGGTTTTTGTTGCCTGCTTTTTCCTCCTTGTCCGCCTGTGGTCCTCTTCCTCTCCTCTACCCTCTTGCAGTTCCTCCCCGGGGCTCATCTTGGCCTCCCGCTGACCAGAACGCTCCTGCTGCTCAAATGAATCCATTCCACAGTGTGATGCTTCAACATGGAATTGGTGCTCGTTCCGTACCCTGGCCATTCTGTTCTTGCGGCTCTCCCGTGCTTGTCTCTGCTTCCCTGCCTGCTCCTCTTTCCTTCTCTTGGCCTCTTTTCGCGCCTTCAGTCGCTGAGCCAACAACTTCTTCTCCTCCTCACTTGTAAAAAGTACAACATAACAATCTGTCATACGCATTTGGCTTTTCTGTTTGGACTTTTACTCCCTTGCTTGTTCTGCTGGCACCTTGCGTCTTTTTTCCTCTTCTCGGCTTCCACCCCTTTAGCCTGCTTCTGTAAGTGCCTTTGGCGTTCCAGTTGCTTCCTGCTTTTCCACCTTCGGATGGCCTACACATTATAAGCATACGAAGAATCAGAATCAATTTTGAAACATTTAGGAGTGTCAAAAATAGATTTTAATTGTTATGACTTATTTAAATTATTATGGAGGGACTCCATTATTATAATGTGCTCATTTCTGCCACCAATAACAAACGTTTGCTTTAAGAACAAGGGGGCATTTTGTCATTTGGCATCACATTCAGTCATGACCTCTCTCCTCTCGTCCTGCAGGTGGATCAGCTCCTGATACCAGCGTTCGTGTTCCTCCATTTCCTCCTGACTTTTACTGGGTAGATACAGTTTCGCCTCTTTCCTGAAGCCAGCCCGCCCACCACACTTTGTCCACACCTGTCAATCAAGCCGATGACTTATACGTGATCCGCGATGCAATTGAGTCACGAAAAAAGGTGCCGAGCGAAAAGTGGTCTCGCGGACGTACTGTACCTTGAGGAAGGCCTGGTGATCAAATTCCTCCCAACCGCCGCAGACGCCTCCCGTCCTTTGAAGGAAAGCTTCCAGTGCTCGCACCTCGGCGGGGAGGTCTTGGTCCAAGGCTTTGCTCTGCTGTCAAGACAACAGCAGAGCTCACCAAAATTTGACAGAGAAGAGAAGGAAGAGAAGGAGGAAGAGGGGGAGACGTAAACCTTCACAGATGAAACGGGAGAGACTTTGGAGTCTGACTTGCTGGACTGACTCCAACTTTCGACCTTCCTCTCATAGGCCTCCATCTCCTGTGCGCACATGCTCTCCTTCTTCAGCAACTCTCCGAAGCTTGAAGAGGAGAAATACAATTCAATTTATGATGAACAGTACATATATTTTCAGTGTCTGTCATTTTAGGCATAAAAACTTCATGTGTGTAAAAGGACTGAAGTGTTTTTACCATAAGCGCTGCTTTTCCTTGAAATTGTTGATTGAACATTCCACCTCAGCCATTATTTCCTTCAGCTTCTCAATCACTGCAAAATAAACAACAGTTACTTTTTTGGTCCCAGGTAAAAAAAAAATAAAAAAATAAACAAAAATAAATAGAGCTTGTATTCTATGTCACAAATCAATTTAAGGACAAAAAGTGATGATATTCGTAGAACAGGAAATGGAACTTATTGGGAAGTTAAGATGGGGATTTGCCACGCAGGAAAATGTGAACAATGTCATTAATTAAATATCAAAAACATGCAGTTCAATAATTCTCAAATTTGATGTGAACGTGCCTCTGGTGGTATGTGAGACTGCCTAAATCCAGTAATTTAATCTTTAAGAACTGTTTGTTTTTTGCAGTCATGTAAGTAACATTTTAATCACTTGTATTTGCAATATATTTCACAGCTTAAGTACATTTTCCCCCTGACATTTAAGCACAGCGTTAATGTTCGCACGGTGGCTTTCGATATTATCAAATAAACTTTGATGAACATTCTCCCTCGCTGCTGTATTTTAATGTTGGCCATATTGGGTGGTACGAAATATTTTTGTATCGCAGAAAGGATTGTGTCCATCATTGGAGGTTCCATTCTGCTCATAAGAGGTTAAACGGTGTGACTTACATTCTGTACTTGGTTTCATGTCTATCAGTTGTTGCTGAAACTGTCTGACACCATCTTTAATCTTGGCCAGCTGCTTCTGCAGTTGCATCTCTGAAGGACGAAGCAACAAAACCGTATGAATAGAAACACAATCATGTCCCCGAGAGCATGTGAGAAGTGGCATGATGGACATACTGTGACTCACTTTCTGCACTTCTCTGTTCAACCAGTGCTTTCTCATACTCATCCAGCTCTGTTGCCATGTCAGTCCATCCATTTTTCTTCCACTGGAAAATCAGTGACCTGTCTTTTTCCAACTTGTCAACCCTGGGAGTAAAAGGATATTTTAAATAAATAAATCACAGTTTCAAATTAACTTATATTTAATTTTGTTTTCCTTGAGAGTCGCACAAAAATCTCCTGTAACTTCAGTTTTGGTGAGTGTGTAACTCTACAATTGTACTTTGCGTTTTCAATGCCTTTTTTGTGAAGGATACCAGTGACGTAAAGAAGAGTACGACAACCATAGATACAAAATAGTATTATGGCATAGCAAAGCGCTACATGTGACTCTCTCCAGGCTGCTCTGTACAGATTTCAGCCCTGTGAGTATTTATATTTGCAATGGGGGGAAAAAACGTATTCTACATATGAACAAATTGTCTAGAAAAGCATCCCCAAACAAATTATTTTCTATGTTAAAGTTGCGCTGGGATCCTAAAGCATTAAACTTACAGCCTCCTGGTGGTTTTGGCTTCCTTGAGAAACTGCGTGGCTTTCAGTCTGGACTGTCTCTGTTCCACACCGCCTGTGTCAGCAGGGGAGGACGGAGGGTCCGAATCCCCCTGCTTTATGCAATAATGTGCAGGCGCATCTCAGTAAGCTTTATTTCAGTCGTTTCTCACACACGCACACACGCACACACACACACGCACACACACACACACACACACACACACACACACACACACACAAATAACTCACTATAATACCAATACTACTACGACTAACAATATGACGTCACATAAGCGACATCAAAACAAAAGCAACTAACGACAACCATACAATGTTTTAACCGTGTATATAACAAGGACTTAATTTTAAAAGTATAAATATTATGCACTAGTGTTTTTGAAAAGCCTATCGTCGATAACTGGTAAATTTTAGTCTGGTTGAATTTTTAGCGTTAACGTTAACCAACCGGTGGGTTGAGAAATTACTCCTTACATTGTACGCACCTTTAAGAATTACAAACTAGAAAAAAACAAAATGAATATCCTCTGCTGCTTTGTACGCACATCTTAACTGCCACAAAATAAGTTAAATAATTAATAAATATTGAAGTAATGTAATGTTAACTGTGATAGTTACCGAGAAATGTTGACGGGCGGTTGCTATGGCTGCCATGTTGGATTGGGGCATTGGAATGACACAAACGGAAAAGCGCTTTGCGGAAGAGGAAACTGAGAAGTTTTACGCCTAATCTCCAGAAGAGGGCGCTGATTGCACAGTACTATAGGAGTGCTCAGTCGCCCTCTCTGTTATATATAGTGTGGAGAGGACAACAATTAATTTTTTAATTCTCAATTAATTTGATCTCTACAAATCTATAATAATCGTTTAGTTTTTATATATATTTTTTGAAGTATTTCATTGAGATTTTTGAGGGAGGTCAGCTCAAAAGGTTCTCCATGTGTTATCAAGCTAAACAATGGATGATATGGTTGTGTCAAGGTGAACAATCCATTAGACACAACCCACATCAAGGAATACTGTATAGCAAATTAAAGCCCTTGAGGAGGACCTTCTTGCTCCACAACGATGTTGTGAAGTCTGTCAAAGTAAAAAATAAAATAAAATAACAATTAAACAGCAAATTAACCTCTATAGATAGAATTACACCAGGCTTCTTGCGGCAGCCTTTTAATGTATCAGGGCCAGGAGCTATAATAAAAGTCAAGTGACAGGCACCAAGAGTATATATAGACACCAGATTCCATTATTGAGTGCACATATCGAGGATGTGGTGTCTCCCACGGGAGCTGTCACGTTGCTGCAAATAGCAGCCGCTCCTCCTCGACAACGACCATTTCCTGTCCTTGTCCTTCGCTAAACCAAATTGATATATGCCACTCTTCTAGAGTGTGAAAACACATGCTACTCATTAACTGGGAAAGTGTCTTGACACTTGGGGACAGGCACGTGCATACAGTACATCGAGGTCAAAGGGTACTAGAGCCACTAACTTTTCTCTTCCTGAAGAAAAAGTGCCTTGGATTCTGGGGCATTTTTTTTTCCACACAGACATGTACAAGGAGGAGGGATGCGGGGGTATTTGGAAAATTAAAAAATGGATTGGGAATGCACTGACCATTGAAGAACGAAAGTATTTATTTTGGTCCAAAAATTAGGAAAGTAATTCCCACCAAAATTTTAATTTGGATCTTTTAATTTGAAATCTTGAATTGGTCAAAAAGGTGTGGAAACTAGAAGTAGTTCCCTTGAAATGTTCATTTTGGGCTATTACCGGTACTTTTGGAACATTTTGGAATAGAAATGAGCTGAACAGTTTCAAGATGGAATGGATGAAATTGGTCAAAAAATGAGGAACTTATAGGTAAATCCCCCCAAATGTAAATTTTGGGCTTTTGTTGAGAAATGTTGGGAAAAGAAATTGAATAGGAATTGAGTTGAACAGATTTAAGTGGCTTGAAGCAGTCGAAAAGTGTCACAACTAAAGGTCATTGCCCCTAAAATGTTAATTCAGTGCTTTTATGAGGAAATTTTGAAAAAAAAAAACCCCATTGGAATAGGAATGAGCAGAATGGTTTAATGTGGGAACAGTTTGAATTGGTCCTCAAAATGTTCATGTTGGTCTTTTATTTTGAAATTTGCAACAAACAAACAAAAAACCCAAAAAGCAATAAACCACATTGTGTCAAATATCTAATTTAAAACCCTTGACGAGGGCTTCCCAGATCTGTAACTGTTCCCAATTCTCCCTTGTACCAGTACTGCAGTAAGCTAAAAAAAACATTACAAGCGGGCAAAGAAGATCTACTCTGGAGTTCAGTGATGCCTCATGTCACATCTACGCAATAATTTGTCCCAAATTCAATTCCAGAGTGACCTTAATGGCTCCACAGCAATCCAATGGAAACCCCAGTTGACCTCCCATTTGTTCTGCAGAACACTAACTTCAGGCCTGTGCTAACTAGCCTGCAGAACATCAAAAGCGATTCATTTTTTTTTTCTGCATGTCATGACTTGGTTGTTTGAAGCCTCATGAAAGCACATCATTTGTTTAGTCACAGCAACGTGACTTATATTATGTGAATGTTCACCGAGGATATGTTGTGTGTTTCTGTATTCGAAAACAAGCAGCGGTTGCGGCCCTGTTTCATCTTTGAGAGCTTGCGGCGTCAGACACAAAAGACAATGAATGAAGACTCGCGGGAGCAGAGGTGATAGGAGGGTGCGAAGCAGCAGAGGCGACAGCAGACGTGTCCGCCGGGCTGTTTGTGTTTGCGTGCGCGTCGAGTAGACACTCGCAAGTGCACAGGTGCTGCCACTCTACCCCTGCTGTCATATGAAAGGACGCGACACTGGCGCCACCCATGTGGTGACAAGCGCTCTTACGCTGACAGATTTTCAACTGCTTTCAAAAGACCACTGGCGAGTCTTGGTAAGACACTCACTCCCCCTCACTACCGACACACGTCTCTAACGACCGACAGATTACAGACCGAACCATCACTCTCTCACTACTTAGACAACTTTCTTCATTTAGCCACCTACTACGTCTGTTGAAATTACCGGTACATTGTATTTAGAAATACATACGATAGAAAGGGTCGGCCCTGTGGTTGCCTGGTTAGCGCGTCTGCCTCACAGTGCAGAGGTGCAAGGTTTGATTCCAGCTTCCGGATTTCCTGTGTGGAGTTTGAATGTTCTCCCCTTGCCTGAGTGGGTTTTCTCCGGGTACTCCGGTTTCCTCCCACATTCCAAAAACATGCATGGCAAGCTGATTGAACACTTTAAATCGTCCCATGGTGTGAGGGTGAGCGCGGATGGTGGTTCATCTGTGTGTACTCTGCGATTGGCTGGCAACCGGTTCAGGGTGTCCTCTGCCTACTGCCCAAAGTCGGCTGGGAGGGGCGAGCCTTGTGAGGATAAGCGGATCAAAAAATGGATGGATGGATGGATGGATGGATGGATGGAATATTTTAGAAGTGATGTTGGGAGATGACAGATGGGGTGCTATCTATCATTTGCACAATTTACCCAAAAGGAGAGTCAAAGCAAAGCAATGTTTATTGTGAGCTGTCATTTGCAGCAGGATCATGCTTGCCGGTGACGGACACCAGCAGCGGGTTGGAACATCCATCATAGTCTCTCTGGACACTGGATATGTGCATGTGCGTCATGACCATGACAAGCTGTTTTTAACACGAACCAACTGCACTCCCCTCAGTATTAGGTTTTAAACCTAAATGAGAATGTATTGGACAAATGCAGATAAGTACTTCATATTTAATAAAGATGTGGGAGCCAACATTCATCCATCCTTTTTCTATGGCACTTTTCAACATTTAAGTTGTGGGTGAGCTGGAGTCTGTCCCATCTGAATTGCAGGGTCAAGGCCTTTTCACACTGCACTTAGCACAGTGCGGTGTGGGGGTCAACCAAGTCATTCCTTGTGTAAGTGCGGCTGTGGCACGACGATTCAATTCCCTGCCATCGATCTATCATGTGCCTTGGGATTTCTGTCCATCTATCTATCAGTCTGCCTGCCCGTCCGTTCGTCAGTCCAACCTATTTGAACGATGACAATGACATATAAAAAAAGCAAGTTAGTCTGCTTTATATGTTTGCATTCTAGCCGTAGTTGAGACGATATAAAAAAATGAATAAAACGAAAACTATTTGAATGGTTCTTGCCACTCTTAAAAATTGCCGACTTTGATCACAAGGGAGGAAAAAAAATCTCCAAATTCAGCCTGCTTGCTGTCGTGTGGCTTGATGTAGCTCCAGAGACAACTGAAGAAGCCTTTTGAGAGAAGCTGAAACGTTTTCAACATCAAAGACGTTGAGTGGCCTTTGATTTTAACAGCCGTAGATAATCACATCAGTGAAGTCAAATACGGTACAAGACGTCTTTATTTTGTCTTGCGCTTTTACAGTCAACGCATGAATTGAAAATCATTATTCTGGAGATGATGAAATCAATAAAGATGAAAAAGTGTGTGGGCTACCACTACACTTCTGCCTCCACTTCGACAGCAAAAAATTTTCCTAGATTCAATAACCCGGTTGTCTGATGTGACCTTTGACTGCATAATGATGTCACCAGTTAACAAAATCATCTCATTATGGACGAGGCTGTTGTAATTTTGAAATTACAACCTGGGGTCATCCACCTTGTCTCATTCATGCTTTCAACGACAGTGGCTGGACTGAATGCCATCATTTCAAATGTGCCTGCTGGCTTTCCCAGTTGGGTAACACTGGTGCTGTGCAAACATTGAAGAAGCTGCGTTAAATCAAACGCAGTTGGTGCGGGAAGCGACACCGTCGGATTAAATTGTGGATTTGTTTCCTGGAGCTAGCTCGGGTAGGTCATCTACAATGTATTAAGGTTCCAGCTTGGATTTGGAGGTGTGAATTCATGTGCTTCAGGTGTTCATGTCAATCAGAGCTGATGTTTGAAGCTGCTCAGGTTTTTTTTTTTCCATTACAATAAAACTTTCACAAGCCCAAAGCAAGTCATTTTGAAAAGCAATAAAATCGAGTGACTTTTTGTGGTGTCATTGGACACTTCTAAAGATGCCAAGACTCCTTCCAGAGAACATGTTCATCTCTTGGCTTCTGGACTGCAGAAGAATGGTCAGCTGCGGTTAATTCAACAATCTAGAACCCATAAAAATTGTATTTTCACTCATGGAGGCAAAAATTCACTAAGCCACCGAATGACATATAATCAATTTGTCCTGCCATATCTGTGCATGCAGTGCATGCAGCGCACTTATGTCACAATTCTACACAATTCATTTTTTAAACTATTTTCTTCATTTTTTATTTTTTCATTTACTAAATACTTGGCTTGTGTAACTACATACTAGTTTGGCAACCTAATTCTACTTTGTACACAAAATAAAATGCTTGGGTGTTTATCTAACCCGCACGCTGTGTAGCTGTGGATTTTGAGCAGATTAGGTTCATTTCACCCAAAACTGGATTAACTATTTTGACATGTTTTTAAATAGTCACAAAAATATGTTTAAGGATACATAAAGCCATCCCTGAATACAATTTGCTGATGACCAGTGTTTTCGTTTTCCTGCAAAGGCCAAATGAGACGATGCAGGTGGAGCCCACATTCGCTGCCGACACCAAACCACCTGCCACAGAGCTGAGCGGGTGACTCATCGGGTCTGCCTACATTCCTCTGAGAATTCTGTTGCCTCTGATGGGGTATTCCTTTTTTTTTTCCTGTCTGTCGAATCGCCACGTACTGTACAGTCTCCTCGGAGTATTTCACTGCTGTGACTCACAGCCGAGGATGTGGGCGTAAATAATTTGTAAAAAGGTGCTGGAAGAAAAGAGCAGCCGTGACTGGAAGCAAAGCCTGGACTATGAAGACTTATTTAAAGTCGCATCGGGAGGCTTCTGTCATTCAAATCCTTCGCTTCACTTTGCAGCACATGCCCATTTGAACTCGGTTGCTAACCAAAACAGCAGCACCAAAGGACATAAACAGCTCCTCAGATCAGATTCATGCCTGGTAAGGCACTACTCCTCTGGAGTTGGATATAAAAGTACAAACCCAAAAATAGAAGATTGGCCTTGAGTTCAATTTTGCGCTTCATTGAAACATATTCTCAGTATTTGTTTTCAAAGCTTTTAATTAGGTTTCAATTCCACACTGTTCAACAATCTGAAACGTCACGTTCAGTGTTGATTGGTTGTTCGTTTTGTTTTTTGTTTTTTTGGAGATCTCTCTTTTTGAAATTTCACATAAAAGCATACATTTTTTAATAAAACCTAAAATGACCTAGGTGTGTGATATCATAACTGTATGTCTGACATATCTAACAAACCAATTCATGTCAAAAAACAGTCGAGAATTTGACCAGTTAGGCTGTGGCACCATACGTGCCGGACCGAATGGATTTCCCGTGCCTGCGTGGGTTTTCTCCGGGTATTCTGGTTTCCTCCCACATTCCAAAAACAAAAACAACAACCAGCCATGGAACACTAAATTTTCCCTATGTGTGAGCACGAATGGTCGTTCATCTATGGGTGGCCTGCGATTGGCTGGCAACCGGTTCAGGGTGTCCCCTGGCCTCCTGCCCGAAAACAGCCGGGACAGGCTCCTGCATGCCCCGCGACCCTTGTGAGGATAAGCTGATCAGAAAATGGATGAATGGATGGCATGGAACATAGAACTAAAATGGAACATAATTTAATGTCATCATCAGTTGTTTTATTTTCTTACGCTTCATATGAAGGGAAAAGGAGATAACACCAGAGGGCAGCAGTGAGGCCAGCATGCTTAGTTGTTATTTTCGAGGCTCACGTGGACGGACGCAGCAATTTAGCTGTGGGCTTGGCAATATACAACATGCATGGAGCTGAACTTAAATCACGCTGACTCATGCAAGAAAATACACACACACACACACACACACACACACACACACACACACACACACACACACAAAATAGTGCGTGCAACTATCATAAAAAAATGATATTCATTGATTTTATTGTGCGATTGTTCCCAATTAAAGCAGACACCATGCTTGATGCGTAAATTACGCAGCCGTCGTGTTTTTTAAACATGTTCATAACGCGACATAATTTAAACTTGAACTTCCTGTTCTACTTTCCAATGTACAAAGTAGTTAAAGTGGAAGCATAAGGATTCAACATATAACAACCGTGACAGCATTGCTTCAAATCAAAATGTCTGACTTCCAGTTCAAATTTCAGACATCGGTTCTTGTGACTTTCCGGTGCATTTTGTTGTGATAGACACGTCCACCAAATTTTCTGTCCGTGTGGGAAACTGATCATTTCTTTCCAACTTTCTAGAGTGAGTTTTGGAGGGGTCATATTCTGGACGCCGACAATACATGTCCCCGTGTTGAACTTTGGATTCGTTGCGCCAGCTAATTCTCGGACTATTTATAAAACGTCTTGTTTTGACAGCTGACTCAAAAAGCAGAGGGTCTTGATGAAAGCATGAAATCACCCACTCTCTCGCTCTAAATACATACATAATATACACACCTGTGACTTGACGGGATGAGTGAAGCCGCACTCCAGACGCGTATCAGATTCGCAGCCCATTGATCGGCACGTTAATACTCGAACCATCTATTTTAGCTCTTATGTAACGGGTCACGTTTCGCCATCTGCACTCGCTCGCTCCATGCTGAGTCCACCCCGCCTTCTTGTCTTACACACAGCAGGTGCTGCCACCCAATTGGTCTTTTTCGGGAAAAAGGTGACACGTTTGGCCGCCTTGACAGCAATTAGGGACAGTTTCCGACTTCAGATGTGGAATACGCCACGTGTCAGTCGGAATGAAGCACGCTGAACAAACAGCATTGAGGGTCAACAAGGTCCTCCTGTGTTTACTTCTCAGCATGTTGGCTATTGTTAAAAACAAAAACAAAACTTATTTTGTTTGTTTTTTGTTTTATTTGTTGTCATTGTGTTAAATTTTCCATATCAATAACACTATCAGTCCTCGTATCGTTGCGTCCTCAAGAGTGAACACTCGTACTGGTATCGGTCTGAAATAAAACTGGTATTGAATCTCGCGAATATATATTTGCATGTTATTGGTATGCAAAAAAAATAAAAAATAATACAATAGGTATTAGTTTTGTTTTTTCTTCCAACGAATCCAGTTACTCAACCAACAACCTACTGTATATAGTAGATAATATCTCGTAATAAAATGTCAGAAACTACTCTGTCACAAACATCTATGTCAAGTTCACGCGAGAACGCTGGCGTGTCAAAAATGAAAAGACGACGGACACAGCGGGAGCTGAGCATCACAATGTTTCACCGCGACACATTTGTCTTTCTGTTTGCAAGAAATTCTTACAAAAATCCGAGACAGCTCAGGGAAATTGAATAGACGAGCCCAGACCCTGGGAACAGACGAGGAATCTCCCACACGTGAGCAAAGTCAACGAAAGCGCACTTTGCACTCGCTGAAAATTTCCCCCTGGCGGGTTCCTCAATCAGTCGATATGTTTCTTCAGGTTTCATAAGGGAAAGGAAACACGCAGGAGTCATTTCAGTGTGTATGCACGAGTCTATCCCGAGCTATAAATACTTATTTGCTGCAGCGCCTGGAAGGGGACACTGAGCACGCTACGTTCTCAAATTGTCTTTAGGATGCACACTTGCTGCTTGGTTCAGCTTTTTCCAAACTGGGGGTTGCGGGCCGAAAATAAGGCCACTTGGATTCGTTTGCTGATCGTCAGAGTATTTTATTTTACATTGCTATGAATGAATTATACCTTGTATAATTTTTATCATTAATAGATTATGCTCTTGTTTAGTTTGTCAAATATTTTAAAGGTCCGTTCCACGTGGCTTGCAATTCATTTGTTGGATTAAATTTTTTAACCCTTTCAGGGACAGCGATTGCGACAGTGGACATCTTATCAGGTTACAGGGTGCATCAAAGGGTTAAACAATTTTTTGTGGTCATACTCATTTTAATTAAGAACGTATTTTCAACCATTTTGAGCCACATTGCATTGCGTGCATTCAATCAATTTTAGTAACTGATAACTTATAATAAATATGAGGAATTTAATGACACAATTGACATCGCAAAGCGGATGTGGAACGTGATCATTCTCAAAACTTTAGCCACATTGTGCATTTGATTTTACTATTTTCCTTTAAAATATTTATTTTATAATTTATATGAGTTTTCCCCCCAAAATATTTTTAAATACTCCATCTGCATTGCTTGGCATTTATTTTATTTATGCAGTAATTACAGTGGTCAACACATTTGTATTAATGTATCCTTTTTTTTTTAAAAGAGATGCAAGTAAATTTTGAGATGCTTTTTTTTTTTTTTCACTGATTCCAAATGTGCCCTTATTTTTTTTCACGGCATACCAGTGGAGTTCATCTTTGATCCGCTCTCGCTGCTTTAACAGGTTGACACGATCACATTACTGTTGTGATTGTGTTGTCGCTCTTCGCCTGGTGTGCTATAAATACAATGGATGTCACTTGGAGACAGCGTAACGACAGAAACGGAGTCTGGAGACTGAGTCCCAGCAGGTACCCACACGTGGCGGCCCGGGCTTAATGTAGGGCACCTTCCCAACTGGGCATTTATTCTCCACTAAATATAGACAAAGCCACAGACATAAGCTGAGCTCAGATCAGTGGCAAAAAGGCACGGAAATAAGCTACAACCAGTAGAAGACTGAGGGCCTGATTTACTGAGATTCCAAATTTCTTACTCACTCACAAATGTGTCTGCTGTTGGCAACAGGTGGTGAAGTGGTGGAAACCGCTGTATTTCATTTTTAAAGCACAGTACAAAATTTGAAGTGATGGAATTGGAAGTGTGAGTGGAAGACTAACATACACATTTCCATGCATCGATTTTCTGTTCCGTTTATCCTCACATGGGTCACGGGGCGTGCTGGAGCCAATCCCAGCTGTTTTAGGGCAGTAGGCGGGGGACAACCTGAACCGGTTGCCCTCTAATCGCACAGCACACATAGACGAACAATCATCCGCGCTCACACTCTCACCTAGGGACGATTTAGTGTTCCATTAATCCGCCACGCATGTTTTTGGAATGTGGAAGGAAACCGGAGTACCCGGAGAAAAGTCATGTAGGCACGGGCAGAGGAACATGCAAACTCCACACAGGAAGGCCGGAGCCGGAATCGAACCCTGCACCATATCTTGATTTTTGTCCCAGTGAAGTCAAAACTATTTTCAACAAGTGCAAAATACCGATCCTCGTTGTCAACTCTCATTTTGCCTACGCTTCATTGTCATGGTTATGCACGTGTACAAAAACAGAACTTCAGGATGCCACCTCCAAAGGCAGAAAATTGCCAGTTTTACTGCCTCTCCATTCAGTGTCATTGTCATTTTACAGAACAGCATTTATTACGGCTAATGTTACCTTCGAAGGTGAAAATTCGTCAGGGTTGAGATCATTCCCTGATTTTATTTTGTTTGTAACAAGAGAAAAAGACCAGCTTTTCCAGGCAGTCTAATTGGAGTTTCTGCTACAACCACATAAAAACTGCCCTTTCAACTTTGCCCTTTTGCCACGGCACTTCACGAAAACTTTGACTTGACAAAACAACCCCACACAAAGCCAACGCACATACGTAGCTTATCTCGCGATAATGCGTGTTTATGTTTTGATGAGTCACTAAGTTCACAGCTGACCGGCTATGAATCATAGCCACGTGACGTCTTGCAGGGTTTATTTATATCACGGGTGTGGTTAACGAACCGCCACGTGACGTAAAAGATACAGCAAAGGGTCATTTTCAAAACAGAGTAACTTTTAACGGAGGAAGTCAGCAGTCATGAATCACTGTGGCGGTCTTGGCTTGCGGGAAAGTTGAACTGCAACAGGCAAGATGGAGATCACGTTTTTATCTGGGTCGCTTCTCGGAACCAAGTGGACACACAAGACAAGTAAACCATGTGATGTGTACAGGTTAAAGGGTTTCTCCGGAGACAAGAATTGAGTTGAAAATGTTTTCTGAGGTGGCGTTCTCTGCTAAAATGTCTCATCAGCAGAAGTGGAAATGTCACAGCAGATGATTCGGAAATTATGCTCAGACACTTTCAAGCATTACCTCCCCCCTCCACAAAAAAATCCCCCCCCCCAGATTAAAATTAGCATTTTAACACCTTTGGTTCATCGTCTCATATTTATTTTCCTACTCAAAAAATGTAAGACCTATTAATCAAATTTAAAAATGTTAAATTGTCATATTGAGATTGAAATAACCTTTTCTGATTTTCCAAATCATCAAATCTCAACACATTGAAGTACTCTCGGGATTAACACCAATTATTTTCATGTTTTAAGATTTTTTGATACATTTGATAACATTTCAACATTAACAGATGTCATGATCAAAACTTGACACGAAATGGTCATTTTTGCCTTTCAGATTTGCTGACATCGTGGTATAGCTGAAAATTTCAGTGTTTGAAAACTTTCAGGACAAATGTTCAAAACCTTTTTTTACATATGAGCAAATTTATAAATTTGAGCACATTCAGTATCAATTGAAAAAAAAATCTTTTTTTTGTTATTTTCTGATGCATTTGATAGGTACCGGTAGTTTAAGAACTGCCAGTAAGATTTTTTTTTAAAAATAATTTTGAAATTTCTCTGATGTATTTGAGAACATTTTTAGATCTGGAAACCCTTTCAACAAAAGGGCTCATTTTCATGAGCATTTAATCTATTTTTGAGAAGATTTCAAACGCTTTCATTTTATACGAATATTAAATTGTGACACTTTTTTTTTTCTTCATATGAGATTTCAAATTTTTAAAGCACTTTCGATAATCATTTAAAAAACAAAATGTAAATGCATTGATTAAAAAAAGCACTTTAGCAAATTCAAGCATTTTTAAAATGAAAGTAATACAAGAAAAAGTCACATTTGAGTTTAAATTTGAGCAATTTTTCAGAACACACACACACACACACACACACACACACACACACACACACACACACACACACACACACACACACAGTGTGTGGGAACATCTTTGTAAAATAGCTCCTCATCCAGGTTCAAAACCTGTCAACTGGAACTTGCACAGAAAAGGAGCAGAGGCACGCACAAGTGCAACATGGGTTTATTTTCAAACTGATTCATTAAGATGCGAACAGGATTAATGCTGTGTCCAATCTTAAACTCCGCCCTAAGTAAAGTGCTGATTCAGACAAAGTTGCCCAAGTTGCCCCCAAGAGTCGTCATATTTTTTTCCCCCATTTCACACTGTCCGGTTGAAGAAAAACATGGTGGGGAAAAAAATTATCCACTGTGACATGATGAAAAAGCCCTTTTTTTCTTCTTTCAGCCATTCAAAAGCCACACATCCAATTTAAAAAAAAAAAGCGAGAATGTGCAGAAATGATCATTCGCAAAGCTTCACTGTCGCGAAATGAAAAACCAGCGGCGGCGGCCATCTTGGAACACTGTCTTCGAAAGACGGCCATTTTGGGATTGGACAAAATGTGAGTCCCAACTGTGGCGATGAGGTAAACAAATGAGATATATTGCACAGACGAGTAAATGAAAAACAGTCACTTTCCAACAGCCTAGCCTGTGCATAGAAGGAATTGAATAAAGCACTTTTGGTGTTAGCGGACCCCCATGCCCCCACAACCCCCAGCCAGCCTTGCCTTCTAAATGTAAAGCTTCCTTTTTTAATGGCTTCTTCTGTAGAATGCACACCAACTTTGTAAAAAAAAAAAAAAAAAAAAGGAACATGATTGAGAATGTTGACAACCATGATGGGACGAGGAAAAAAAATTAAAGACCTGAAAAGTTCCCACAAAATAAAAAATTAAAACAAACAACAACAAAAAAAAAACATTTGTTTTTGTTGCATGGAGAAAAATCTCTCAAGTGTTGTTCTGTAGTAATAAATAGTGTGCCAATTTTTTTTTTCCTGGAGCCCCCCAAAAAAAAAAAAAAAAAGTATAAATCCATGTCATTAGTCCAATCTTGTTTGTTGCATTGATTTGCAGTTCAAGCCACCATTTGGTTTCCCACGCAACCATTTCCAGTCATTATCTGTGGAGCAACACGAAGGCCTCCAGTTTTTCCGGGATGTTCCCCTGGTAGCGGAGGCCATGCTTGATGATGACACGGGCGGCCAGGCACTGCAGCGTGGTGTGGTTGATGGGCTGGACGACGTTGCGCGCTCGCTCCTTTTCATCCAGGAGCTCGCAGGCCGTCTGTTGGAAGGCGTTGGTGCTGTCGAAGTGAGCGCCGCCCGACACCAGCATGTTCATGATGTCGGCGTGGCCGTTGGATGCGGCTATGTGCAGTGGGCTGGCGGGCCGAAGTGGTAGGGGGGTTTAAAAAAAAACAACAACCAAACAAACAAAAATAACAGTGGTAAAACACACTGTGGTCCAAACCCTTTTTCCTACCCTCCGATGAGCAATTTTCAAGCACATTTTAAGTCAGAGAATTTTTTTTTCCATCATCGTTAACTGGTGATCCCGAACGATACCCATGCTCCCTCTAGTGGTAGCCAACAGAATTACTGAATTAAACGAACTCAGCAAAATGTTCGAGCAGCTAAAACTCTTTTAAACTTGTTAAATACAACTCACATTTATTTAACTTTTAAATACCTTTGCATTTCATTGTTTAGAATTTTTTAAAAAACATTTAGGGAACATTTTTTAACTTGTATGCTTGCTACAATTTCAGCAACTTAACATGAAATTCAAGTACCGTATTATTATGATAAAAACTGACTGAGGAAAGAGGTCAGTTGAGACAAACCTGTTGTGGTCGTCATCTCGACTGTCGACGTCGGCGCCGCACTCGAGCAGGATGGCGGTGACGGTGAGCGATGGGAATTTGCAGACCGGGTAGCGGCCCACGCAGGTGGTGTTGCGGTCGGCGGCCAGGTGGAGCGGACTGAAGCCGTTCTTGCCCCGTGGCTGCAGTTTCAGAAACCTGCACATGTGCAAAAGGAGGAAGCAAAAGGAAAAAAAAATGTAAATAATAAATAAACAATCTTGGGTTGGGGTGTACCATCATGTATCACTGAACTGATGTATTAAAGACAAATCAGAACAATTTTTGAATGCATATTAAAGGTGCTACTCAAAATACAAATTCTACTATTTTCGGACTTTGAGTAGGCTCCAGAAAATTAGAATGTCAATTTTTTTATTAAAATTCTGCGTGTAACTCAAATTGTTTTTAAACAGGGACATTCGTAATACATTTCTTACTTAGTTAATACATTTTCAATTTTTTTTTTAATATTTTAAGCACTTTATGTATGAATTTAATTTTTTTTAAATCACTTAAGTTGTTGGAGGAATTTATTTTCAATAATTGAAGCATTTCTTGATAGAATGTGAATTTTATTTTATTTATTTTTTTGGGGCAAATTTCAAATACATATACTATAATACTTTCTGTCTGATCTGATTTTTTTGGTATAGCGTGTGTTTTAAATTGTACGGTATTTCTCAATCATTACTGTAGATTTAAATCGATTTGACCAATTTCCACATCCTAAAATTAAAATCTCATTCGTCTTGGTACAGTCTGTGCAGACTATAACCCTGGACTGTACCTATAGATTGTCTCCTTTTTGAAGTGGTCCTGCTCCGTAGTGCACGGCACCTTCTCCAAAAGACAAATGAGGTGCAGGATGATGGACAGTGCCTTGCTGAGCTGGGCGGGGTCCGGTGGCAGCGAACGCCTCTGGCTGATGGCACGGTCGATCTCCAGCACGCTTTTGGACAGGATGCCCATCAGGTCCTCAAACGACACGGACGTGCCCAATAGGCCCTTGGCACGGTCCTGCAGCATGAAGGAGAAGAGCTCGGCGAACGACAGCAGGCTGGACGCCGTCATGGGGCTCAGGGGGTCCAGGTTGCTCTGCTGCATATCAAGGGCGTACTTCCACAGGTTGATGCAGCGCTCAAAGTTGCCCGAGTCGGCGTAGACGGCACCACGGTATCGGATGTAGTAAGACGTGTCCGGGTGCTGCGGGCCCAGGATTCGCTCGCGGATGAGCAGGGCCTGCATGCGCATCTCATCGGGATCTGAGATGAGTCCATCCAGTTCCTCTCCATTTGTCACCTGGAGAAATGGACAGCAGGGTTACTCCCCAATTTCCAAAGCACCCAGGGACCATTAAAGACCCTCCTGAAACTGCTTGCATAGTTTGGGTCCCGAGTATGGCGGCCAGACGACCCCAGTGAAATCACTTGGTTTCTTACGACTGAACAGGGGCGTTCCGTCAGGGCCTCCAAAGCCTTTTCTTACAGGCCCAAACACTGTCAAAAACACAGATCTACATTTACAACTTAAATCACCTTTTGGATTCCCCGAATCATCGATAGAATAATTAGGTTAGGTTCTATCATTTCCTATCACAAATGATAGGTTCATTTGTGACAGCCCTCGCTCAATTGACACAAAATCCACATCATGACAGGATACATGAAAATTTTAAAATAACCACTTCTGTGACGAGTAGAGGTTAGAGAATGATTTTGGTTTGAGGTTGGTCTATGAAGTCCAAATTTCCAACTCATGCAAGGGAATTCCCTGACTAAAAGAAAACAAATATACTAGACAGAGGAGTGACGCTTAGATGCAAAAGATGTGCGCCGTCATCATTGGGTGTGGACAGAGCCTGGGGTGAAGTTTGACAATTCACCATTAAACAGGAAATTCGGGGTTCTCTTCGCATCATGAAATTTGGTAGGCATGCCAATAATGAGAAAACTCACAAAAAAAAAATAATAATAAAATAAATAAATAAATAAATAAATAAAGGTCATGAGGGCCTATGACTAAAAAGACACTGGGAGTCTGCACTTTGTTAAAATTTGGGACAAGAGGAACAAGTCATTTGGCTTTGCTCCGATTGATCCAAAATTAAAAACCTCAAAAATATGACGGGCGGTACAAACCCAAATCCAATGAAGTCGGGACGGTGTGTTAAACATAAATAAAAACACAAAACAATTATTTGTAAATTGTGGTCAACCTCCATTTAATTGAACATACTACAAAGGCAAGATGTGCAGAGGTGCAGGGTTCAATTCGGGCTCCGGCCTTCCTGTGTGTGTGGAGTTTGCATGTTCTCCCTGTGTCTTTGTGGGTTTTCTACGGGTACTCCGGCTTCCTCCCACATTCCAAAAACATGCATGGCAGGCTGATTGAACACTCTAAATTGTCCCTAGGTGTGAGTGTGAGCGCGGATGGTTGTTCGTCTCTGTGCGCCCTGCGATTGGCTGGCAACCGGTTCAGGGTGTCCCCCGCCTACTGCCCAAAGAGGGCTGGGATAGGCTCCAGCACCCCCTGCAACCCTTGTGAGGATAACGCGGATGGGAACATGAACGGATGGATGGATTGATTCCGTTTTTATTATGTTTTTTTTGTAACTTGCATCTTGATTATTTTAACAACATATAGGACCATACAAATCTGAACATATGAATACGATGGATTTCGTAAATTTCCACCCATGTTTAGTCTCCACAATAACATCCATGTATGGCTGTGATGGCCCTTCAACATAGGAAACAACAAATGATATACAAACACACTTGGAGAAAAAAAAGGAAAAAAATAAAAAAAGCAACAACACACATGCAAACAAAATCAGTAAAACATTCTGTGATCAACCGTGA
>CAAKHF010006513.1:0-33126 GCA_901007745.1 Hippocampus kuda | reverse complement strand
AGCAAAAAAAAAAAAAAAAAAAAAAAAAACAGCCCTTAGTCGCATGAAATAGTTTTTGTTTTGTTTAGTAAGGGTGATGCAAAAATATTGTCCCCAACAATAATTAGGATCTTGATTAACTCCTCCAGTTCCAGCCAATACTGGACCAAATCTGAAAAGACGTTTAAGAACGTCTTTGGTAGTGAATGAGTTAAAGAACCCATTTTTTTTTATTTACTGGTTTATTCCTGCTCATTCCCATAAATTCTTAACGTTGTAAAGTCCCAGAATTTCTAAAACCTAACTGTTGATGGCCATGTGGTCGTTTGTCCAGTGTTTTGGGTGTTCTGTCAATAAAAATCGCATATGGGTTGCTAATTTCACATCAAGCGATGCTATCCGCACGTGATATTTTTGCAGGGCTAAAGAAAACCAGTCCCTGCCAGTTTTGCCTGAACTTGAGTAGACGTATGAAGTGCTTTCAGACACGCCTAGACTTCAGGATGACATACTTTCTACCATGACTGCCTCTTTTTATTTGAGCGAGTCATGCTATCGCCGAGCGTGGTGTTGTTTCAGATTGGTCCACCTGCGCAATCACAAAAGATGTCAACGTGAAAGTGCCCGGCGATTAGCTGGCAGCCAGTGCAGGGTCCACACCGCCAAAAAATATTAAAATTTAAAAAAAAAAAAAACATCTGGGAAAAGCTTCAGATCAGCTGCCACCTAAATGAGGACAAGGGCAACAGAAAATGGAGACCTGTAAGGGGTTTTCATTAAATGCTCATTCATTTTAGAGTGCGGGGTAATCGAGCTGCGCTACTAAATAAAGTAACTCACAAGAGTGCCAACCGTCACCCCGCGTGTGCGGCCAGTTTGTCTCATTATCCGTCCATTCATCATCATACGAGCTGAGGAGTATTTTTTTTTCCGACATCGTTTTTAGTGATATGAGAGGGGTAAATATTTCTAACAGTTCTTGATTACAATAATGTTCAACGAGCATTCCCTCATCACCTCTCTGACGGTGTAACGGAATTTTTGTTGTTGAAAATTTCAGAGGCATTATTAGAGGACAAGGGGGTTCGTGGTTTATTACATGCAATTGGTGACGTTTCAAGGTTGTGAACACCACCACCCACGCCGAGTTATCGCCTCTCTTATTTTTTTGTTCTACACTGATGGCCGAGAGGGCGCAGGAAGGGAGCGCTGTCATGAACGGCACAACGCCCAGTCGGAGTACATTTCTCATTAGGGTGTACAAGAACATTAGGTCCTTTGTTATCAAAATTCCCAAGGTACGGCGTTTGAGGTTATGAGCGGTGTGTCGCGAACTAGGAACAATTAGGGCTGGGCAATTATTTTAAATGTAATTACGATTTTGACTTCTCAAATTCATAATATTTGAATTTGTGTGAGAAGCATCAACATTACTGGGACGCGATGCATTATACTGAAGAGGAGGATTGTAGGAGGGGTCTAGAAAAGCCTGTGAATATTCTCATTTATTCAAAAACACACCGTCGGGACTGGGAAAAACTAGGGTTTGAAAGAATACGCTTCGGCTGCAAAACCAGCTAGAAACAGAAGAGCATGCCTACGACACGGCCCATCTCCCACAATCAATTCCATCTTCTCAGAGCTCCCAAAGAGACTCAATAAATTTGCCTCGAACAAATGGCACAGCTTCACTTGGCTTTCAGGTGGTTCCACAAGCATTTGTACTACTAAATGGAATATTAACGAGTCAGATTCTACCCAACGACTGCGGTTGTCAAGCAAAGGCCCATCTGCAATGCATCTTAACGATTGCCGTTTTGCATGCCAAAAGACTGCAACCGGTCGTGCAGTGGGACGGGCCTCTAATTTAGGAATACAAATTCGGATTTCCAATTGTGTTATTACGGTTTATATAAGATAAGATAAGATGAAATAACCTTTATTAGTCTCACAATGGAGAAATTCCCATTTCACAGCAGCAAAGTTACGAAAGGAAGAAGTAGAACAACAAAATATAGGAGCTGCTGGAAAGGCAGCCACTCACGCGGCACCATTACAGTTCAGTGTCCCCTTTTTCTTATTAAATACACATTAGATAGACAGATTGCATCAAACGCATCAATCGTCCCACCTGACATGGATTTGCACTCATCTGCGTGAACGCCACGAGTTCAATTAAACCCCGGTTTGTTGGCAGCATGAGAAATTGGCATGTTTATTAATTGATTGCACATCACTTTATTGATAAAGTGTCTTTCATAAATACTTTAACAATTTTTCTGTATTGCTTGGTGTCATTAGGGTTTCAGGCAAGCCATTTGCGTTATTAGCACAGTCACGGAACATATTCGGCACGCAAGTCAAATTACCACTGCATACGATGTATAAAAACCAGGACATTCTTAATCACAGTACTGTAACGTATACAAGTAGAGGGGGGTTTGGTTTGTGCGCTCCTCCTCAACCAGCACAAGGAGGCCCGCTTTAGTTACTAGGGCACTTATCATTTGTATTACATCATTGAATATTTTTGGTTCAAGATCACAGGTGTCAAAGTCAGGGCCTGGGGGCCAGATCTGGCCTGCCACATCGTTTTATGCGCCCCGCGAAAGCAAAGCAAACACGTCAACTTCCGTGATGCTTGCTAAAATCTGGACCAAAATCTCAATTTTTCATATGTAGTAAATAAGAGAGATATTTGAAGCATTTTTCTTGTTACCAAAACCCCTCATAATAGTAACTTAAACAACGGTTGAATAAATTGTTATTCTTGACTTCTTTATATAGTTTCAGTCATAACAGTCCTCCAAGGGAAAGAGTAACTACAATGTGGCCCGCGAGAAAAATAATTTTGACACCCCTGGTCTTGATCATGTGTTGGTCAAACAAATTCTTACCTCAATTGCTACTTTACTACCGCGTTAAACTATGTTGACATCGACCAGGGGTGCCCAAGTCAGGTCCTCGAGAGCCTCGATCCAACCTGTTTTAGATGTGTCCCTCTTCCACCTCAAAGGATCCAAATTATCAGGAATCTGCAAAGCTTGCTGATCAGCTGATCATTTCAAACAGCTATTAGAGGAGGGAGACATCTAAAACAGACTGGATAGGGTCTCTCAAGGACCGGACTTGGGCACGTGGTTTACGTTACACCTTGCTTGCCAGTTTGTCATGAACAGATGACCCCTGTATATTACCAGAGATTACACAGATCTAAACGGCTGGTGGACCAGCAGATATTTGGGATTTATGCAAGATCTGGGATCAGATGTAAAGTCATAATTTGCCAATCTGTCAATGATGTCATTGATCAGACCCGCAAAATAAAACATTACTGCAAAAAATCTCATTCACTCGAGGGATGTTCTCTGATGCCATTGTTAATAATCCAAACTTTCTCATTGTATACTGTCAGTTCTATATTTTAATAAATGAATACAATTCTAATATATAAAAATAACTTTGGGGGGGGGCATATTGAATGTTTATAAACATTTTTGGGCGAATTTTATAGAGTATAATTATTATTCCTTCCCGGGTGGCCCAGTGGATGATTGGTTAGTGCGTCTGCCTTACAGTGCAGAGGCACAGGGTTCGATTACGGCTCTGGCCTTCCTGTGTGGAGATTGTATGTTCTCCCCCGTGAAGCGAGGGTTTTCTTCTGGTACTCTGGTTTCCTCCCACATTCCAAAAACATGCGTGGCAGGTTAATGGAAGACTCTAAATTGTCCCTAGGTGAGAGCGTGAGCGTGGATGGTTTGATTGTCTGTGTGTGTCATGCGATTGGCTGGCAACCAGTTCAGGGTGTACCCCACCTACTGCCCGAAGACAGCTGGGATAGGCTCCGGCACGCCCCATGACCCCGTGTGAGGTTCAGCGGATCAGAAAATGGATGGATGGATATTATTCCTTCCCCAGTGTATTTAAATAGCCGACAATACTATGCAAATTTCAGCTATTGGTAGGTGGGCCGGGCTAGTCCCAAACACCTGCAAACAAGTTGTTTTAAATAGGCTGGATAATCTGATCGGATAGGTAATTTTTTTTAAACGCGCTGATCAGCTCCAAAATCCTGAGTGTAAAGCCTGTTCATTACATTTCTGTAAATGGAACTGTAAATCAGTAAAGGGGATTCTTGGTTTGCGAGCTTCTTCTCAACGGCACAGGAACGTTAGGCATGCTCAGTTAACTGCCGCGGGCTTACCTTTGACACTCTTCCTATTGACGTCGGCTCCTCTCTCCAGCAGGTACTGCGCTATCTCCTTGTGTCCCTTGTAGCAGGATATCATGAGGCAAGTGTGACCGTGCCTGTTGGCCACCTCCAGGTCAGCCTTGTGCTCCACCAGGTACTTGACAATGTCCAGGTGGCCGTCGAAGCAAGCCGCCCGCAGCGGGGTCGAGTTGGTCAGTGTTGTGCTGTTCACCGAGGCTCCGTGGCCGAGCAGCGATTGCACCACCTTCAGGTGGCCGGCGGCCGACGCGGCCCACAGCGGCGGAGCGCCCTCGATGGTCTCCCCGTCGAAGTTGACCGAGCCGCCGACCTCGACGGGCGCCCGGCAGCACTCGAGCAGGTACTCCACCAGGTCCAGGTGGCCGTAACGTGAGGCCATGAGGAGCGGCGTGGCACCGTTCGTCTTCTCGCCCATCAGTTTGGTCACCTCGCGCACATCTTTGTTCTCCAGGAGCTTTTCGAGCAAGCGGAGCTTCCCGTCTCTGGCCGCGTTGAACACCGCCGTCTTTAAATCCATGTTGAGGTGCGGAAGAGCTTCCGAACCAGAACAAGCGGATGGGGAGCCTTTTGTTGACAGCTCGGCTCAACAAAGCTGCTTAATGTTACTTCTCTTCCTCAGAGTCCAACCGTCGGGGACTCACCAGTCTCGGACTCTATTTTTAAACTCTGTATCCCGACTCGCCCAACTTCCTCGAACTAGCCGGCTAACCCAACTAGCTTGGCCTAGCCTAGCCTCTCTCCGGCTCCCTTTCGTGGTCTCTCGCTCTCACCCCGAGAAATGTCTCCGCCACCTGGAAGCACTGCCTCCGTCCGAGCTACTTCCCACGAGGGTCATAGTTCCGATACATTACTCACGTGACGTCGTGCACGGTATTTCCCCGGGGGCCAGGAACGGAAGAAAAAGGGAAAATCCACCCCCACCACCAACAACAACAAGAACAGCACCCGCCTCGTCTAATTTCTCGGTGATACACTGTCGACGTCTTTCGGCGTCCGTTTTACTCGACGAAACGAAAACCAGCTGGTCGATCAGTAATGAACAACGAAAGTGGTCGTGAGTGACCTGTGGAGAGCTGGACAATGATCTCAGCGCCGAGCAAGGTGGTTGATGACGGTGAGGTAAACTGGGGGAGGCGGATGTCCACCCACGACTCCACCAAACATCACGACTCGGGTTGTGTCGAATAGCAGAGCTGGGATCAGCGCTCCTCCTTTTCTCCCTTTCGGTCAGGTGATTGACGTGCTACACGCCTAATCACAGGGCGGCAATCATATAGCACATAAGCCAATAGAGGATCAACAAATACTACGAACCGAAATAATTTAATAAAGTGTTCCAAAGACATGACAAACCATTTAAATCACAGTTAAATCCGTTTATGCTTGTTTTGTACCATTTAAATCAGATCTTAAATCACCGTTTCTTGTGTTTTGTAGAATCATGTGGATAATGGGAGTATTTCGTCCTCTACAGGACAAACAAAGCATCGCAAGAGAAATATTGTATGGTAGGTCTTCGGTACGACCAGATACACGACATTTTGAGGTTACCAATTTTAAATACGCTGGTCAACAGCAAATTTGAAACAGATGTGCCAATACAGTAGACGTATATGTTTTGACGCTGATTTAAAAAAAATGGCTTCACTTTTTTCGAGCACATCAGGTTTTAGACATTTTTTGATGATTCGTTTGACCTATAAAAGTTTACGCAATACATATTTAATCACGGGTTGTAAAGTATATTAAAATTGTCAAATACGGTGGCCGAAAGGGGCAAACGCGCTGCAAAAGGCCGAGCACTGTAGACACATAAATGCTGTACACAAACCAAAAAACTACTAAACAGATAAGCACATACATGCAAATCAAAAACCACACAAAGCAACAGTTAAGCAGTCTTCCTTCTTTAATCTGAAGGAAGTTTAACCTTAAACTTTCCTTTTTAACCTGATTATCTTTTTTCCTTCCTGACCTCCTTTTCCCATTAATACTGTAACTTCCTTTCTGCTTTTCTTCTTTACCCGACTCCACCTTAGGCCTGCTTTTGTTCTTTTCTTCCCTCCTAGTTTTCTTCCTTCCATCCATCCCTCACTCGGACTCACTTTTAATTTTGGATGCTTTTATTAAAACTACTTTTTTGGTTCATTTCCTTTGATAACTAGCTGTACATCTGAATCCACTTTCTTTACTGTTGTCCAAGAATTATTTGGTATTACTGATTTAAATAAATAAATTAAAATGACAGAATTAATGACAGACTTGTCATCACACTCAGTTCCAGTTTTTTTTCCCCGAGAGGAAGGTGTATAATAATAAACAGTAATGAGACACCCGCCCACCCATGCACATTTCATTCACATTAGAAGTGCAGAGGAAGGCAGAATGCAATGTAGGTCAGGAAGAAATGAAGAAAAAAACAGTTTTAAGGGACAAAAGGATGTGAGGGCGAATGAATGAAAACAGATGTGACAGAAGGAAGGAGGGAATGAAGGATGACAGAAAAGGAACAAAGGATGTAAGGATGAATGAATAGAATGCAGGTCTGAGGGAGATAAGGGGTCAGGAAGGAAAGGAGGGAAGGAAGGAAACAGGTTAGGAAGGTAAAGCTGTTAGGAAATAAATAGGTTTGAGGAGAAGGAAGGCGGCAAAGATGTCAGAAAGAAAACAGTTCGCAACATACCATTAGCCATTATCTGAACCACTTATCCATAGTTTTAATTTCAGTGTTTTGTATTTATGGGCGAGGAGTCTTTCTCATTCAAATATTTACTGTAATTATGACAACGTTTCGGCTTGAGTACAAATTTGGCCAGACTCCATTGTAAAACAAGGCGGACTGTCACACAACGATGGGGTAAATTACAGCATGAGGGCCATAGACAGCTACAGTATAGAGAGATTAAAACACTCAAGGTATTTTTTGTCACATATTTGGTGTTGCTCTCAGAGGACTTTATAAGACCAAATGGCCTCTGATATGAAAAATGTGTAGTTTATGTAAGAAACGACATTCACATTAAACACACTTAAACTGAGCGTTTATTCAGTCATTCGAATAACTTAACACGTTCCCAGAGTGCCCACAGAACAGAATGTTTTCATTTTTTAAAAGAGAAAAAAAAATCACCCATCGGCATTCACATGCAGTCTTGTAAAACTGACATGAAACAGGAAGTTTATGAAATCACAAGGAAAGGTTAGCTTTGCAGGACTGCATCATAAAGACGACTAACTACTGTTTGATCATCGGTTTCAAATAAATGCATTACCGGTAGTTTGCAAATCATCTGATTTTGACTAGACTGGATTTAAAAAACAAAAACAAACAAAAATGCAATGGACTTTAACGCTAAAATTCATTGTACAGGCACACATGAGCCGTTTTAAAATGCATTATAAACCAACTTGGGATGTTGGGGGAGCATCATTATATGCCATTTTCTGCTGAAAATATGACCACGATTGTGACTGAACAGTTCAGCTGAAGCTTTATAAGCAGTTTATAATTGTGAACAGCAAAGGCAGACTACGTAACAGTAACACAAATCGTCACAAAAGGACTGGAATCACATGCGACTAAATTCCAACATAAGCTGTAGAGCAATTTGACGCTGTGATTTCTACTTTGCGTTGCATTAAGATTTACAGATGACTACTTTTACAGCCTTTGAGAAAGAGAAAATATTTTGGGATCAGACGTCCATATGTGCGAGTGCTGCTGGCATGACCTGAACCCTCCCTTTTTTTCTTAAATTCCCAGGTAGTTTAACTGAAAGCGACTTATAAACCAGAAACAGAGGATAACATTAAAAGAGGAACACAAAAAAAACGAATGATTTCAAATACTGAAGGGGCATACTTTTGCCACCTGTGTTCAGTAGTAGATTTTTAAAAGCACAATCATTTTTGTGTACGTCCACCACTCAAATCTCTATGAAGAAGACTTATTTACATACAGCATCTTTAAACAGCATCTGAACAAATGTGTGAAATGATCCAAATCTCTTTGCTGTTCTAAGCCGCTGTATGAAGACAAGCCAAAAAAAAAAAAGACAACAGGCGGGGTTACGATCCAACGCGGGTGCAGGTGGTCTTCTTATCGGAAAAGAAGCTCCGGAGCAGGACCACCTGGCTGATGCTGACCACTAACAGAACCAAGGCCTCACCGATGGACCAAAAGGCCACACGCATGTTCAGATCCTCGGCGCGGCTGCGTCCCTGCGCCTCGCGCAAGCGGAAGTGCGTCTGGTAGTCGATGATGGACTTGAGTGCCTCGTGAATGGACACACAGGCTGACTCCAACTGAAAGATGCAGGCGGGATATTTCAGATGGGAATTAATCATTTCAAACACAATATCTCGAGTGGAGCAAGATAAGGTAGAATTATGATCCTATCCCAGCTGATTTTGAAAGTGGGTGTACACTTTGGATTGGCTGCCATCCAATCGCAGGGCCCATTGGCAAACCACAATTCTTCATGGGAACTTAAATGCATGTTTTAGGAATTTGGGAGGAAGTCGGAATACGATGGGAACCTCAAGTTCCTAGCATCAACTTGTAAAAAACTGCTGCTTAAAATTAGAAAGTTGCTCCTCATTGATTAGCAATACAGCTTGCAAAGACAATACATGATTTTAAGCCTTGACACAGAAAGCAGAGGAACATGTAGAAAATAGATGTACTCATCTTTTGCGGAAGTTCAAAACTGAAATTATCTGAATGCGAATGAACAGAATGTTTGATGGCCTTTTAGATGAAAGAAACAGGAATCACTTTGCATTGGAGCAATGCCATGCCCGTCGCCCACAGTCAGCTGCAGTAGGATCTCGCTCATCCAGCACCCAAACAAAGACAAGTGTGATAGAAACTGGATGGATAGTTATCATGAACTCACGTGCGTGAGGGCGGTGGCCCTGTTCTCGTTGGGGAAAAGCGGTGGGTCGTCCCCGACCTGAAAGTCGAAGTAGACCGTCTTGTGGGTGAATGTAGAGAACTCGTTGCTGAAGCAGAACTTGTATGCACCGTCCTTGGCAGCGGTGAAGGTGAAGCTGTCGTACTGCTTCTTTATCTCCTTGAAGAGCGTCGTGCCTTCCGGATCTTCCAGGCGGCAGTCCACGTCATAATGGCCGCCAGTCACAACCTATAGGAAGAAGGGAGGTGCAATAACCACAACTACAAGCACAGTTTGTGATGGTGAGTGATGATGGAGGCATGTATAACTGACTGCCAGAAAAGCACCGAAGTAGTAACTTTATGCTTTTTAATTGCCATTTTTTGCATTACTGTATATTCACGACCCTACAGCGCACCGCATTAAGAGGCGCAGTTTCAGTTACGGGTGCCATTTCTGTATTTAACACATACATAACACACTATTACAGGACACAGACATGGTAAAATGTATGCTAGTTTAATCAGGACTTATCTACACATGTCTTTGCACAGGAGATATTTTTCTGCTGTTTGCACTGTTACCCACTGAGATTTTTTTCATTAAAAACACAGCTTTCTGAAAACTCCCTTCCAAAGGGATTTGCAGTTATCTCTGGATCTGCATTTGGCGTGCCCAGCTGTCCACTCTTGTGATAGCACAGAAAAGTAGCGTTTTGAGTTCTGGAAAATATTTGTTATGAAAGGGAGGGAAATGTGGCTCTCCACACCTCTTCCCACACACGAGCAACATTTTCTATTTAGTTTTATAATTTATCGGTTCACTTATTGATTTTATGTGACCCTACGTTTACATGCAGTTAAGAAATCTCTTTAAAACCTGAACATTTGCAATAATCAGATTTTTGAAGGCCATGTACATGCGGCCAAAATCCCAAATATTTTCTTATTCAGGTTTTTAAAAACAGAATTTTGACCTAAACCAGAACAGTGACTGCATGTAAATGTAGTCAGCGTCGAAACACAGCAAGGCAATGAGGATGCAGATGGGGGATGCAATCTGTGGGAACATTCCACACTGAGAGGTGCGACTGCACGTGCTTGTAAATGGGTTAAAAAACGCACTGATGCAATTCTGGTGTGGATGCAGCTTTTTTTTAAACAAACGCGGAAGTGTGACTTGAAACACGATGTTTACACAAGTGGGAGAACGTAGAACATAGTACTGCAAATATTTTTTTTTTTACTTGACTTTAGCCTTACATAGTGCAACTAGACATTAGCCTCTGATCAGCTCGTAACTTCCACCAATAATGGTCCGGACCTTTTTCTGCGCAAATAAGTTTGCCGCCCTGCTTTCTCGGACATCAACCCCACAAGGAACCTCGCCTGCCTTTCCGCAGACATATCCTAGAATCTATCAACCAGTGAATAACGTTCGCGAATCCTCTGCTAACCTAGCGCCTTGGAAATCAAATATGAATATGCGCGTTCAAAAGGGTGAACCGCCAATAATTGCGATTGCACAGTTAGACTGCGTTCAGACTAACGTACTAATTCTTCGGCTACGTCGCTGCAGTACAAAAGTAATTGTGTCGTAAACCATGATAGACACCCCCCCCCCCGTTTGTAAAGTCAACCGCGTAATAAACGAACCTACTCACCTGGAATTCCAGCGTACACTTTGTTCCAGTGGTGATTTCCTCGTAGAAGCACTGTTTGGCGTTGTCGGGCAGCTCGAACGTGAGCTCAGTGCCCAGCGCCCAGCCGCACAGGAGGAGCTGGGCCCACACCACCTGTAACATCACTCGCAACGAGCTGTACATTGTCTTTTAAAGGGCTATAACCCAAGTCAAGTAGGAAAATGGGCGAGGGGCCTGTGAGGAAAACAGAAGACGTGAATGGAGGAAATAAGACAAAAAAAAAAAGAGCAAACCCGGATCTAATCATTTGCGGTGAATTAGCTCAATGCTAACAGGCTACTGTCTGGCCTCGGCGTCAAAGAAACAAGAGAGCGCATGAGCACGAGAACTGGCGGACATTCAACGCCACAGTTTGTACGCACTTAGAATTTACCACAAGCAAAATTACAACCTTGCAGTTATTTATCAATACAGTACTTTTTTTCAAACGCCGTTATCCACTCACCTCTGGTGTCTCACCCGGATGCGACTAATTCTATGTAACGTTATTACAAGCCGAACATGCCCATTGGCTTGCGTTTACTAAAAGCCCGCCTCTGCCTCTTTCTCATTGGTCAGAAATACTTATGCGCGATGCACTCACTACATGACATAATTTGACGCCTACGCTCCAACGTGGCTAGTATGATCTTAAGCGATGAACCTCAATGGACCAACGGAGTAACATTTCTTATATGACCGTAAAATGTATGTGTTTTGCTTTTTCTTTGTTTGTTTGTTTGTTTCGGTGGCGGGGGTGGGGGGTGGGGGGGTTGGAGTCGAAATTGTGGCCTCGGCACGATAACGGGCACACAAATTTATAATTTTTGGCCGCCAATTAAGTGTATGCACAAACGTAAAGGATTTCTCTTGGTTCATGAACTAATTTTGAACAATTTTAAAACAACGACTTAGTACAGTTGTCAGTTACCATCATACGGAGCCAATATATTACATTGCTGCAACAAATGAATTAAGTGTGCAAGAGTACAAGTTTACATAAATAAGTGTTTCTCTCTAGGATCAAGGAACAAACGTCTATTAACCAACATTTTAGTTATCTTCTTATCTACTTTAAAATATCCTACCCCAGGATTGGGAAGCAATTATTGAGGCGCACCCTGATGCTTGGGGAGTCATTCCATCACAGATTTGTAAATACCGTTTCTCCATTAATTATAGCTGAAATAAATCTCATTATACAAACACTTTCGTTGTATTGGTTTCCCTGGACAAGACAGCAACTCAAATGACGGATGGATGGATAACTTCTTACATTTCCTCCTTCATTTGAGAACAGATATCTGTACTCCCGACACCTACTTGTTTGTCGAAGTAGGCTCGTAACTTTCCTTCCCGACTGCCACAGATGTCAACAAAATTGACTTGAGGAACGTAAAGTCAACCGAGGCTAAGGTCTTGGGGGCTTTTTAAGCAAAAAAAAAACCCAAAACAAAACTGAGAGGGCATCAACATTGAGGAATGTGAACCAGAGAGCATTAATGACAAAAAGCAATGGCTTTGGAAAAGCAAGATATTCCCCATCCATGGCCTTTTTTAGGTGTGTTTGATATTGTCGGCTACAAGAATTATTTGTGGCCAATGCAATCTTGTGCCAGCCTAAATACCACAATCTTTGCACAAAAAAACCGCACACTGTATAATCGAGAATAACTTGTATAAAGTATAATATATTTGTTCAACCAGCTAACTTGCATTTTAATTGTTTTGTTTTTTTTTTGTTTTGCTAAAACATTCATTCTTTCTTCTGAGTACTAATAGGTTAATGAAAGAAGGACATTTTGTGTGCAGAAACGCTTTTTTCCTCTCTCGAAGTCATCAAAATAAATGCTGTTATAAAAATTAATAGCAAATAGATATCTTTACTTTGGTACTTAAATAGGCTACATTTTAAGTCTTTTTACATGTCCGTGTATTTATGTTCAGACTGTGAGTACTTATGGCATCGCTGTTTAACCAAAATAGTATACTGTATCGCTACAAGTACTTAATCCATTCAAGACAGCGTGACCTGAAGTGTCTCTGTGTTGAGCTGGTGACAGGAACGCGTCGTTTGACCCAGAATTCAACTCTCGCGAGAGCAAAACTGAGCGAGATTAACGTGCTCGTGGGGAAACTGTCGAGACAAAACAAAAGCCACACAGTACACACATTTCAGCCACCTGGCGCTGGTCGCTTGCTATTCGCATTTTGTTTGCTTGTTCCTCCTTTGCTGGATTTCATATTCTTGACGAAATTGTTCAACGATGCCGAGCAGCACGTCTTTGCTGGAGGCCGACGAGGGAGAATCCGAGGTCCCGCCGCCGCCGCTAGTGCACGCTTTCGCCGGCATGGGCCTCGACGAGCACCTTGGCCCCCAAAGTCAGACGGCATCCGAGCAATCGGATGAAAGTTCAGCCTTATACCACCACCACCTCATCCCGGCGTCCCGCTTTAACCTTCTCGGTACGGTCCTCGACTTGAAGCCACTGCAGCATCGACCAACTTCGGTAGACGAAGGAAACGTCACGCCCGAGGACGAAGACCCACAAGTTCCAACCACGTCGGGTAGCCCGTTGCTTTCGCAGGTCCACCAATATATGCATTCTTCGGGACAGGCTGGATCCGCGATGCCGTCAGCTTTGGAGCAAGTGGAGACAGTGTTGCTGTACAATGGAGACGAAGGGGGGGATGACACCGGCGTGTACTGCGGAGAGCCGGGCGGTGGCTGCTTCGAGGCCGAGGCGTCGCTCCTAGCTCGCCGGAAAAGTGTCAACACGACTGAATGCGTGGCCGTGCCCAGTTCCGAGCACGTCGCGGAGATCGTGGGCCGACAGGGTGAGTGTTTCTCGAAGACTTTAGAAGGAAGCGTGCTTATAACGGAGCAAACAAATTCTACAAAACGAACCGTGCCATGGTTTGGAATGGGGCCGTGTTGGTGCTATCAATCAAGCTAACTTTTAGCTCCTAACTTATTGTTGTAATTAGCATGTTATAACACCGGTTTTAATGTCTTTATTTGAATCGAAATAGTTTTTCATCATCACAGACAAGTTGCCATCACTCGAATGCCCCTATGACATACTTCTCAGACTTGACACCTTTTGTTTTCTTCTTTTTTTTTTTTACGTTGATGCTTGCTGGACTGTGGCTAGCCTAGTTAGCTTGGCTCCAAAATGGGTCAACCCAGCGCCGCCCGACTCGAACCAACTTCGACTGAAAAGCTTTCAAATAAAGTTATTAATGAACCACAAGACACTCCCACTCGAGTCGTCTATTTCTTTCCCTGCTCTCGCGTGTCTTTTATCGATGTTTTTATCGATATATTGTGCGTTTTCTTTTGTCTTCGAAGACCGCAAGTTGCTCTGCCACATCAGCCCCATGTGCAGTTTTTCATTGTAGTTCTGCGTGGGCAGATCTATTTTTTCCCACGTTCAATTCAACATAGAACACACGTATTCTTGACCATATAGCTTGCTTCTACGTCTGTCTTTTGGTGAGTTTTGTGGTGGTTTTTTTTTTGCATATGATTAAAGGGCTGTTGGTGCGCCTGCTGATGGGGGAGGGTGCACACAATGTGTTAACACAACAACAGGAAATGGCTGGACTCTACCACAGCTTGAGAGGAATATTTAATCCACTCGAAATGGCATTAGTGTTTGAGAGCTATAACTTGCAAGTCAACTTTGACTTATTAACATCATGGAAAAATCATAGGAGTGACTGTATCACTCAAACCTAGAGGTTTTCTAAGATTTAACACTAAGTACAGTAGTGCAGTCGGCCAAGATCAGCGCTGCAGTAAAACATGTTGAAATGAAAAACTGTTCTTAGGATGTTTCAATTAAAATGTTGTTCAGTTAGATAAAAAAAAAGTGTGCCCAAACAAATGTTTGAAACCAAACAGTTTTAAAATATTAAATGTAGGGCTGGGGGGAAAAAATCTAACTGGCTTAAGTCAGCAAAAATTTCTGCCTCGAGTCAAAATTATAATTAATAATTATAAAACCATATTTGCAACATCTGTAACCAATGTATGGCCACTTCCGTGTTTACTGAATGAACATATGCAGCTGACACACATTTTTCTTCACTCTTGAACATTTAAATACCACTAATCAAGCCCTTTTTTAAAAAAATTCTTTCACCCAGGTTGTAAGATTAAAGCACTCCGAGCCAAGACCAACACGTACATAAAGACGCCGGTGAGGGGCGAGCAGCCGGTTTTCGTTGTGACTGGACGCAAGGAAGACGTATGCATGGCCAAGCGGGAGATTTTGTCAGCCGCCGAGCACTTCTCCCTCATCCGTGCATCCCGGAACAAAGCGGGCTCTCTGTCTGTGGCGTCCGGGCCGGGGATCCCCACTTTGCCCGGACAGACCACCATTCAGGTAGTGGACGATAGTGCATCCTTCTTGTTTTGAATCTCATTCCAGCAGTGTTTTCCAACCTTGAATGAGCCAGAGTACACACAGAAAAAAAAAACATACATCACACCACCAAACAAATTTGACAAAAACTACATTCAGTTTACACTATAGTTGAAATGCCATTAACTCGTTCACGACCAGCCGTTTTGAGACCCTTATTTACGCTATCATGCACACACTTAGGTGCCAGTGGATCTTCACTTAAGAATTAGTCATTTATATATATTTAGGGGATGACTGAAGTAATGGTTTCTGAATTTCCTTTCACATTGAGCTACTCAGTGTCAGATCTGGGCATGCTTTGGTTGTACGCAACCTCAAAATTGAAGGTGCAGTTGTTTAAGTCTATTTGTAGCTTCTGCCGTGTAGTGGAAGAACATGAATTGCTCTGCTGTGTCTCTGGAATTGTATAGATGAAAAAGAAAACTGTTATTTTCCTGCAGGTGAGGGTGCCATACCGTGTCGTCGGACTGGTTGTGGGTCCAAAAGGTATGTATTTACAAGTTTCTATTATTAGTAAACTGCAGTAAGACTTGTCATTGTATTGAATATGTGATGTTTATGATGGTCACTGTTTGAAACAGGCCCTGCTCTCATGTGCTCATGTAAATCGGGGCACTTGCAACTACCACTGTAATTAAAAGTGATTTGTGTTCCAGGGGCGACCATCAAGCGCATCCAGCAGCAGACGCACACCTACATCGTAACGCCGAGTCGCGACAAGGAGCCGGTGTTTGAGGTGACGGGGATGCCGGAGAATGTCGACCGTGCCCGCGAGGAGATTGAGGCGCACATTGCCCTGCGCACGGGCAACTGCGGGGGTGGCGTAGAGGCACCTGGCGCGGACAACAACGACTTCCAATTCAACGGCACGGATGTCAGCTTCGACAACAACGGCGAAGCCGGGTGGTTCCTCGCGGGCGGCCTCATCCAGGCGAACCTGAGCGGCGGCGTTGGCACCCAGCGGGCTAATGCGGCTGGCGGTGGTCGCATCTCTTCCACCTATCGCAACGACAGTTCCAGCTCCCTGGGCAGCGGCTCCAGCTCCACCGACTCCTTCTATGGAGGAGGCGGCGGCGCAGCCAACCGCATGGCTGACTTCAGTCCCACTTGCACATTCAACGCGAATTCCAACAACAACAATAACAGCAGCAACGACGACAACCCAGGGGCCACCAGCTTCTGGTTTGGAGACTCTGAGCCCAACGCGGCGGCGGGCGGGAGCTCTTCATCGGGATTCGAACCCCTTACAGTCTCCACGGGCGGTGTGCCGCCGCACAACTGGAGCCCCTTTGTGGACCACCAAAGTCTTCAGGCCTTGGACGGACGGCCCGCACAGGTAGGTGGTGGTTGAATTAAAGCTTGGATGAATTTAGAGTGAGAACACCACAGAGCCCTGACCTCAACCCTGTCCAAACACTTTCCCCGTAGTTTTTGTCCTTGTTCACTTCCCGTAGAGGTGACCATGTGAAACCCTAATTATGGCATGAAAGCCGAATTTGAACCCCTGATACTTGTTTAGAACCCTCACCTTGGTTTGAAAAGATAAACCTTGTTTACAACCCTAAATGCAAACTGAGGCTTGGATTCTCAATTTAAAAATCAAAACCAAAGTTTGGAGCCTTAACCATGACCGCTATTTCAAACCATTGCCCAGACTTGAAACACTGAACCTTGAAAACTGAAATTGAGGCTTGAAATCGGGTCGTGTAGAAGGAAGGAAGGATGTTTTTGTTTTACCTTGTGTTGTTGTCATTGACCTTTCCAGACGAGTCAGCCCGGGACGCCCCGCCTCTCCCCCACCTTCTCCGGGGCCGACGCCCTGGAGCACCCCCAGGCGCTGCACATGCTCCGCGCTCCCTTCGGCGGTGGCCACCGCCCACCCTCCTACTGCTCGGCCTTCTCTTCCTCCTCTGGCGACAGCTCGTCCTCGTCGCCGCCCGAGCCCTCCCTGGCCTATGTGGCGGGGGCTTCAACGGGTCAAGGCCGCCGCCCGGGCCCTGATGTGTGCATTCGCTGCCTGGACGGCCGGGCTGTGGCCGCCCTGGTCCCCTGCGGCCACAACCTCTTTTGCGCCAAATGCGCCGCCCAAATCTGCCAGTGTCCCGATGCCACCTGCCCTGTGTGCCTGTCGCCCGTCACACGGGCCCTCCGGCTTCGCAACATGTGACTGGCGAACGGCCAAATCTTTAAATGTAGCGACCAGAAAATGTTTCAAACGTTTTAGCCACCTTTGATTTTTTTTTTTTTGTTGTTGGTTTTTTTTTTCTTTTGGAGGGGGCGGAATTTGCAGCCGACTCTCATGACCGTCACCCTCCGGAGGGGGTGCAAGTGAGCATGTTTACAAACGGCAGGACTCCCGACCGTATCGTATTAACCAGTCGTATTATCCATTCACACATCATATACTGAAGCGGCATGAAAACCCGCCTTTTCTTTCTTTACACTCCACTGGGCGTCAACTCGTTACCTTAGCGGTGCTATTTTTTTTTTTTAAATTAGTTCCCAGGTTGCTGGGAGTCACTACGCCAGGATCAAAGTCGTTTACAGTTAAAACTCGTGCCTGAAATTAAGTTCCGAAAGAAAAATCTGATTGCTTCAAAAACAACTTAAAGCGTGGCCTTTTTTTGTTTGTTTGTTTTTTGACTGATGTAATGTACACATCAGGTTTAAAGTCTTAACACTTTTTTTTTTTGTTTTGCTTCCACATATTTTTTTTGTGCATACTTAGTATTAACATTCCTTTTACAAAAACTGCTGTAAATGTAGGAACAACTCCTCGAATGTTCTCCAGTGTTCAGATTTTATTTTTAAAATTAATCGTACGACCAATTTCCTCGTTCTGCCACCAGGCCTATGCAAGAGTCCACCTGGGTTGGGAAAACCAGGGCGAGGAAATAAAACGAGGGATTTGATGGTACTTTTTCATTGGGACTCAGGGGCGGGGGGGACTATGTTTATCCATTCCTTACACCCCGAATATCATCTCTTTTTTTTTTGACGCATTGGACTGTTGTCGGACGTTTATGAGGGGAAAGTGCCTGGAATGTAGACACTACACAACTAAATTAATTTTTTCGCTTCCGTTTTTTTTTTGGAGGGGCTTGGCTTTTGAGTTTTTACTTCATAACTAAGCCGCACAAAATAAACCTCCAGGTTCTCTCCCCTCCAATCTTTATCCGTCCTTTTTTTTGTTATGTGTTGTTTCAATGAGGGTGAATGCAATATACACGGTCAACCCTCAGTTTATTGTATTAAGGACTGAAATATACAGAAGTTAATTTTTATTTTGTTACATTTCATATTCTAAATGTATATGTATCTTGACAAAGTATCTATATTCCAATGTTTACAATAAGATTTTAATTTTTCTACCTTTTCTTTGCGCGGGCGATAAACGAATTTGCAATGCTTTCTCCGCTTCGTAGTTAAGATTTGTCGGAACGCCGCCACTGGAAATATGGAATGTGTGTGCACAAGCATGTCTGCGTTTAATTAAAAAGAAATGTAATAAAGTACAATTGAACCGTTAAAGATATGAGCTGCCTGCTAATGCGTGTTTAAGAAAGTGTACATTTTTTTTAGTAGCCGTTTTTTGTGCTAATTTTACTACTTTATGTATATGTAGGGGGCAAGTCTTATGGTATATATATATAAAAATCTCAATTCAAAATGGGGTGGAGTAAGGAGTTTAAAAAATGTAGGACTATATTTTATAAACGGGCCTTTTAAGTTATTGCGGCCAAAGCACTGATATTATTATATATATATTTGCTGTAAAGAGAATTTTAAGAGTTTTATTTTTCTGATATTAAAGTTACTTAATAAAGACGGTTTCATTTAAAGCCACATTGAGTCTCTTGATTGTATCATTGATGATTTGATTTATTCATGTAACGTGAGTGAGTTTAAATGCGGGACCACTGACATCAGCATGCACTACAAAGATGATACATATTTCTATTTACATACACCCGATTAAAAAAAAAAATAACACGTCCGACGAGCCGCAACAGAAACATCAGGTGTTATGTTGGTGAAAAGGTGGGAAACAAAATGGCATCCTTAGTGTTCCAATACAAATGCACAGCTAAGTCAAAGTAAAGTGCTAAAACCAAAAAAAAAAATCTTTTGATAAAAAGTTGAGAAAAAAAATCAACAGTGTATGAGAACTGCCGGGAAATGTAGATTTACAGCTGGTATTTTGTGAACCGATAATATACAAGAGGATTAGTCACTGGCCACAACATTAGGTACACACAATCTCATGAGATATTAAACTTTCTGGCTTTACATTTTAAACAGTCACCTACCTGTAATTCTCAGAATACTTTTAACTATTGATTCATCAAGTCTGGCGGGTTCCTGAGGAGCTGGTGATGGAGTGATGGGGGATTCAGTGAAAGTCTGATATTTTCATAACATTTTTTTTCTTGTACATCTCACTTTTTTTTCAAAACTGACTGAGTAAAATATTCACTTCTTGTCATGTCACCCCATTCATTTTGTAATATTTCCGTCTTATTCTCTGAAAAGTAAAAACATTGTCATAGTACCAGTTTGTTTTTTTCATCATGCTTTCCCAATAAAATTCAAACTACTCTAAAATACATCTTTTTCCACATAAAATGCAAACATTTTACTCTCAATAGTCCCATTTTGTCCCCATGAAGATACAATTTTACTCCCTTTAAAAAAAAAATCTGATTTTATTCCTCTTGTAAAATTTACATATTGCTGCTTTATTTCTTGGGCAATAAATTCAACTTTATTCCTGTAGAATACAGTACTTTCTTTTTTTTTCCTTTTCAGTGTTAACCCGTCTTTCTCTACTGCTAACGCATTTCATCGGGATAAAGTTTAGAGGATCTAAAGTTGCGTCTTTGTTCCATTAAAAGTCAAACTTTATCCTCATATTACTTTATCAACTTAATTAAAATCACGTCATACTTGGACAAACATCTAGGGAGGGGAATATCCACCTTTTGTAAAATAAATGTTTTTCTTCTCTTTACAATGTGGCCCCAATACTCCCCAATACTTGTGAAAATATCTTTAAACGATATTAGCTATTTAAGCATGTGTACCTAATGAAGTGGATGGTAAAAATAAGGGGGGGGGAAAAAAGTCACGAATGTTCATCATGTGGAAAACACAGCACTCTGGTCTAGTCCAGCAGTCTGACCGATCCTGTTTGTCCTTTCAGATGAAATGTGTCATTTTGGGTTCACACTACAGCACCATCAAAACCCACCTGACGAGAACGACGAGAACACCAATAAGCAAAATGAGTCCCTCGGTTGTGAGGAGTTCAGTCGAGTGGCTGGGGGTCAGCGATGGGCATGGTGTGCAGCACCTCGTCCAGCAGCTGCAGGGCACGGTGCAGGTGGATCTCGATCCAGCATGGCGTCTCCTTGATGCTCTGCCGAGGGTAGTCGGGCCCCCAGCCCTTCACAAAGCTCATACGCAGGATGCACAGGCGGCGGAGGTCGTCCACACCGATGCCGGCTGCCGCCGACAGACCTGTGGGCAAATGTGCGCCACAATTGAGCCATTGAGAATTGAGGGAGGCTAACCGCGCAGCTTTTTATGTAAAATGCAGCAATGAAGTGAGGAAGGGCGTATAGCGGGCAGTTCATTATTGTACTCGGCAATTTTCCTGACTCATCAGTGCTTTCATCAATGGAGGCCTCTCGTCTCGCCAAAAGCATCAACGCAGTATGTGAGCTTCAGAAAGTATTGTACAGTTAAGTCGTGATTTAGCATAGGTGCCAGTGGATCTGCAAGTAAGAATAAATTTGTTATTTATCATCCTTGGAATAAAAAAGATATAAATCAATAAAAATCTGTAAAAACGAGTAGCCAGAAGAATTACTCATTGCCATATAAATCTCTAAACGATAAATCTCCCAGATTTTATTGTAGCCCGAGTTACCCGATTGGAGACTTTCTCAAATAAAAACCTTCCCAGAAATTGCAGTAAAGACATGAGTTATTCAGATTGGTTTCCACTTTAAAACCTTACTTAAGTGTCCTGGGTCGTCCCTGCTAGTGGGACATGCCCGGAAACCCGACTTACTGCCAGCAATGAGAATCAAACTCTGACATTGAAGACAGTAGGAGAGGGTTTCAGTACCCCATACTCCCGAATCCCCCTGTAGAGAACTCCCCGAGGGACACGGTTGAACGCCTTCTCCAAGCCCACAAAGAACATGGAGACTGGTTGGGCGAGCACCCATATACCCTCGAGGACGCTGCTAAGAGCGCAGAGCTGTCCCACAGCCGGCATCTGAATGTATTTATTTGGTGGCTTGTCCTCACAGAACATTTGATTTGAGTTGGCATCAGTATTGATATAAATAAATGCATGCAAACATGCAAAAACAAACCCCACCTGAAATTATTTCTGCATTTAAAAAAAAAAAAAAAAGCTATGTTTTTAGTATGCGTTTGAAATAGATCGTTCAATTGAGTTTTTACAGATACTCTGGTCCAGACTTACTGATGGCGGGTGCAATGCCTCCGACTGAGCCGGGTCCAGGGATGTTGCCCGCCACGGCTGCTGCCTGCGCTGCGGCTGCTGCCTGAGCAGTCGCCGCCTGTTGCTGCATCTGCCTGTGACACTGACGCAAGTCGAACACCTGGCACAAAACATGTCAACATTGTTAGACAAAAGGAGGTCCATGCTCACGAACGGTTGTCATGATCAGTCCACTAGTCAAGTCAAGTTAGCTTTTATTGTCAAATATGATCTATGTGTAACATAGAGCACAGATGAAATTACTTTCCTAGTCGACTTTACGACAGCACAGTGATGTTTAGATCGTTATGTTGCTAATCACACGTTTCTGGCTTCTGGGGAAGTCAAAACCACTTGCAACCAAGGGCACAGAATGAAATTTGGTTGTCACCATAATTGATTTGAATTGTCTTCTACTTCTGATGCGCAGCTGTTTTGGTAAGGGGAAAAAAACAAATACTGGTTTGGAACATCTCACAAGTGAACGGGCTAACTGAGAATGGGCGGGTGCCATGAATGACCTTTCACAATTTGCTCAGTCATTCACAATCAAAGATGGGGTGAGGTTCACGTCTTTGTGAACAGCTGTGTGACAGAATCCCTCAGGCAGCAATGCATCAAAAACCGACCTTAATATAGAAAGAATATCACCACGTGGGCTCAATAACCCTTCAGAAAACCATTATCAGTAAATACAGTTTGTGCTACATTGCAAATCACTGTAATGTGTTTTTATTCATGTTTAACATAACATCCCAAGTTCATTGGAATCGGGTTTGGGTATACACCATGCTATCGCCCCACCCTGCTTATAAAAAAAACAAGAAACAAACAAAAAAACATTTTAATTGAAAGCATCAGTTATGAAGTGTTTACCTTAATGTAAGCGCTGGGGTAGATCTTGTGGACGGCGTCTCCGGGCGCCCGGCCGGCCTCGCGATCCAAGTAATAGCTCTGCACGAAGACGGCGTGGTCGCTGAGGCAGCGCACCCACACGTCGCCCTCGCCTTTGCACTCCAGCTGCACGCCTTTGCCGATGTGAAGCCTGACAGATGAGTCAAACTTACTCGATGGTCTGAACCTTCCATTTACACTTGTGCAGTCATACACCTTGATCTCAGAGCTTCATTCATTCCTGACCAAACTCCTGATCCTATTTACCACGCACATATACAGGAGTCCATGCAATAGTGTGACAGTGACAGACTGACTTTTCCTATTGTGTGGACACAAACTGTGTAGCATCACATACAGATGAAGCACACAAACTTTATGTTTTGTGAAAAAAAAACCCCTACTAAGATTAATTCTGTTTAGTAGTGACAGTCTTTTTCACATTCCATCATCAAATCTACATGTATTCAACAGTATGCATGTATGTAGGCATTACACTGCCCCCTGGTGGCCTGGGTGCACACACCAGAAGGAGCAGTTCATTGAAGTACAGCTAAAACGATTTTTTTATGTAATAACTGTACGCTTTCAAACAGAACAATACCTTAGAGTGCTATTTTCCTTGACATTTCCATTTATTTAAATGGGCAGAGTTGATTTGAGTTGCGAATAATTTGAGTTTGGTCAGAGAATGAATCAAGTCAAACTCCTCACTTCTCCATAATAATATTATTATTATGATACTATTAATGTTACTTCAAATATGACCTGTACGGTTAATAAAAGTTGCGTGATGGTCAGTGGGTGTTACCTGGCTCGCTCTATGGCCTCCGTGCGATGGACATTGCTGAGCTGGCCTAGACAGAAGCGGTCCCCGCCCGACGGGTCGACGTAGCCGTCCACGGTCACGACGGGGCACGACGACGGCACCTTGAAGGTCTCGCCCACCTGTAGGTCCATCTCGAAGTAGGCGATGGAACACCAGTAGTCTGGAGCTGCAACACAATTAAACCTATTAACTGAGGCACTCACGCTACCAAAGTCATAGTCTACATTCATTGTTTTGTTCTCACCAGGATGGTTGGAAATGGGCGGCTGAAAGGCAAACTCGTCGTGGACTGACCCTGAGGATGAGAGCCAAGCAATGGACTATCACCATCTTTGCACAAAAACGTACTGTGCACGGTGTCAGTGTTGTCTGACTCACAGTAGTGTGCCGGCTGAGGCATGGGAGGGTGGTGCTGCAGGTGACCGTTGCTGTGGTGCGGCGTGTTGGGGGTGAAGCTGTTGTTCCTTGACCAGACGGTGTTGCCACCTGAAGTTGCGGGGGGGAAACAGATATTTTCTTCATACCACAAGTATTTCTTCTGTATTTTATGAAACATTTCTTATTCAACATGACATAGATTTATTGAACCTGTTAAAATTAAATCTTATTCCGTTTGATTAAAAAACAAAATTCTAAAACAATAATAATGATTTTGAACAGTGGAAAAAAAAAATCAACGATAACAGCGACCACAGTGAATTTAAAGAAAGGTACAGCAGCTGACTCAGTCGAAAATAAAAAAACCTTCCAAAAAAATCTGATAAAATCAATCCTGCGAAATTGATGGTTTATCAGTTTCTACAGATATGAAAAGCACTTGCAGTAGAGATTGATGTTGAGGCACTAATATAAATTGCTGAACAAATGCAAAGTTGGAAACATTAAACAGGTAGATGAGGTGGATCCCAAAAGAGGAGATGTATCTTGAGCGATAAAGAGAGCCTTACTAGCTGATCCTGTGGCGACAGTGGGGAACGATGACGTGGAGGCAGAAGTGGATGCCTCGGCGGGCGGAAGCATGTTGGTGGGGGCGAATAGGTCGGAGGGTACCGGGCGGCCCCCCGACGGAGGGTGCTGGATGGTCTGCATTGAACGGCCCTCATCCATGGCGGGCAGGCTCTGGGGGCCATCAAAATCATGCTCATCTTTGACCATCAGCGCCGAGCCAGGCCTGGAGCTGGTTAGATTCAGTCCTGATATGTCTGATGGGGGAGTTTTAGCAAGAAATCATGAGTCACTCAGAGCACCGACTAAGTGATGATATTGAAAAATATGAACAGTCTCACCTATGCCGGGTGAGACCACCCGCTCGTAGTGATAGGGATTGACGCAGACGCTGTCGGCCTTGAGGTCGAATGCATACTGACAGTATTTGACATGCTTCAGTTCATTCTTGTGCAGGTCTGGCCAGCGCCACAGCTTGGCATAGACCACATGTGGGAAACCCTTGCGTCCAGCCACCTGGAAGGAGAGGAACACACAAAATAAATCAATAAATACTGATAATAATAATAATTCATGGGATCATCAGATAACTTTTTAATTGACTGCTTCTAAATCCTCAGGTTTAGTATAGAATCACTTTCTTTCAATCAAATGATATGACTTAAATTTTTTTAGACTTCTGGTTGATTGACCAAGAAATCGAGGAAGCTCCTTCTTCACCATGACAGACAATACAGAGTCCGCATCGTCGCAGACGCTGCACCAATCCACCTGTTGATCTCACGCTCCATCTTGCCCTCACTCGTGAACAAGTCCCCAAGATACTTGAACTCCTCCACTTGGGGTAAAATCTCATCCCCGACTCGGAGAGGGAACCCACCCATTTCCAACTGAGGACCATGGTCTCAGATTTGGAGGTGCTAATTTTCATCCCAACTTCTTCACACTCGGCTGCGGACCGCTCCAGTGAGAATTGGAAATCACGGCTTGAAGAAGCCTCACAATAGCGTCTTCCCCCGCTATCGGAGCCAACACACCACCAGGTGGTGATCGGTTGACAGCTCTGCCCCTCCGTTCACCCGAGTGTCCAAAACACGTGGCCGCAAATTCGATGACATGACCACGAAGTCGATCATCAAACTGTGGCCTTGAGTGTGCTTGTGCCAAGTGCACATAAGGACCCGCTTATCATTGAAAATAGTGTTTGCAAAAGACAATTCAAAGACAAATTAAGTAGTACTCCCATATCTCCTCTGCGTCTTTCCCCCGTGAGCAAGTCTAGAGTGGAAGAGAGACCAACTCCGCTAAAGAGTGATCTCTCTCTCTCTCTCTCTCTCTCTCTCTCTCTCACTCTCTCATTAGAAAAGTCTGTCCATTATATGAAGAAACTATTGAGATGCATTCAAAACTAATATTTATAATAACCCAAAAAAAATAAAATAAACCTCTATTATCCAAATTACTCAATCATAAAAAGCAATTCAGAACTATAATGGGGAAAATGCTGTAAAAAAAAATTGTCATACAATTTACAAGTACATACCTATTATATCAAGAAAGTCCGAATGGTATTTAGAAGTAGAGTTATCACAACCCAAATGAAAAATTAGTCTTGGCCGTAACATCCAATTCAACTGTTTATAAAACATGATTTGATGGGCAAAAAAAAAAAAACGTGAAATATGTCCCTAACAAAATGAATATACAGTATTGTATGTTACACACAATAAATCAAATGAAGTTTTTTTTAAGTTTGATTTACAAACACACACATCTTAATAGGTGGCAAAGTTATTAAAAATAGAATTTATATGAATTTGATCAATGTATCTATTTATCTCTGTATCCAAAAAGAGATGAATTATCCACTTTAAAACCTTATCCAATCTGAATGAAATTTGCTGTGTGTCTACAGGGTAAATTGTTGTGCTTTATTACACTTAGAGGATATTTGACCCATATGAAGCTACTTTATCATCGCGGTCCAGTGAACCCACCTGCAGTCGTCCATCCAGCGTTCTAGGGATAGTGACACACTTGCTGGGATGGGCGCCGTTGGTAGTGATGGCGGTGATGAGCGAGTCCAGCTCATCCTTCTTCTCCTTCAGTTTCTTCACCAGGCTCTCGATGGCCCTCTTGGCAAAGCTCTCACTTTCGCCACCCTGCCGGTGGCACATAAGGCTGTGCACGATGCTGAGGCAGGCATCGTTGCTGGTGGGCGTGTTCGCGATGGACATGTCGACTTTGGAAGATGAGACACACTGCGACAGGTGGACTTCTTCAACTGGAGAAACACACCATCAGGACGCTGATGGGAGATAAGCTACATCAGATTCAATGAGTCATCTCCAATGGTCGCCAACTAATTGCAGGGCACAAAGACCAATCACACTCAAACTCACATCCATGCACACCTTAAAGCCTTCACTGAATGAAAGATGCATGTTTTTGGTATGTGGGATGAAGCTGGAAAACGGAAATACACACAAGGCCAGAGCTGAGATTAGAACCCAGAACCTCGACACCACGAGGCAGAGGTGCTATCTACCAAGTCGCTATGCTGCAATATGAACCTGTATGTGTAAATATCTTGCATGCAGATGTGCCAAGAGCAGGAAAATAAACACCAAACTACAGACAGAAGCCGAACATCCGGGCACACTATGACGTAGACGATTCTAATGAATCGTCGCCACATTGATTAAGGAGGGAAAATATGAACAATTCACAGCAGTCTTAGAATTTACAAAACCCGTTTGCCATGCCACATTAACGCAAAGATGTTCAAAACGCAACACCAATGGATATAACGTTGGAAAAAGAAGGCCAGTTTTGGCAGAATTTACAGAAGAAATGCATCCGCCGAAAGCCGCAACATTATAATGAAAAGATTGCTCCTACACTTCAAAATAAATACCTTTCACTCGTATAACACGAACCCCATACTAGAAGGCGTCAGCTGACATTTAAAGATTAATTAGATTAGTGTAAAGATAGATGTACAATATTTTAAACACGTGTAAACATTGGCCTCAATGTATTTCCAAGCGTTTTAAAAAGTAACTGACCGGAAGGAGTCATATTCATTAGCATATTTTGACCAACGCCTGCTTAAAAAAATCACTAGCTTAGCTACTCCTGGTTCAGGCTCGCTCAAGCTATATATCACATTGACGAAACGCATTATTGGTTCACTTGAATGATGCCCGTTTTATTGATCGTACCGTGTTATCTTTATCAGTGCATTAGGCCAACACTTACTTTCCGCAACCTGGCGCTAGCTGCTATGGCAGCTCCTTTTTTTCCGTCGTATTGGTCGCTTCCTTCTTCTGCTGAATTGATGTTTAAGGTTCACACGGCCAACCAAGTGTTCTCAGTTCAAAAATAATAACATAAAATGAAAAGCAAGATCCTTCCTAAAAACGGGATGGTATGAAGCGGGAGGAAAAAAAATCACAGCCCTCCTCTGGTAAGTTCTCATCCAGTGCATTCGCTTCTTCTTCGTCTTTGTTTTGTGCTGGGCTTTAGTAGTCAGTGCATCTGGTGAAATAGTGCCCCGTGTGGATAGGAGGTAACTGACAACTTGAATTGTAATTACAGTGCATAAATTCCAACAGTGATTCTTGCAGCACAATTTCTAAAACTATTATTATCTCACAGGCCTTGCAAAACTAAAAGCACAAACACTGCTTTGTTCTGAGTTTGCAATTTTGTAGCAAACAACTCATTGCTTTACACTCAATTTCCAAATGATCAACACTCCTCGCAAAATTATGCTCATTTATGGCTATTATTTACACTATTCTGCCAATTGTCTGGCCACACTGTCACACCAGAAAACTATTGGAAGAGTGGGAATTGGATGAAGCGAAGGAAGAAGTGGAGGTGAAGAAGCAAGAGTGATAGGAGGAGGACAAGAAGGTGGAGAAAGGAGACTAAAAAATAGAATTACTGATAACATCAGAGCGACAATAGTGAAACACGTAACCAACCATGGAATGACCCAAAGAGATGACACGATGTAGACCGAGGTTGTTTTTTTTTGTGTTGTGCCAATTTGGCAAAAGGTTTTCTTATTTGTGTGAATAGTTTTGCAAAAACAGCGAATAGTAAATAGTTAAACAGCGAATAGTAAACAGCGAATAGTAAATAGTTAATATGCATGAGGAAAAAAAGAAAAAACACTTTTTGAGAACTGCGGTGCATTGTGCAGGGGGGCTTATTAGTGACATCCTACTTAACAGCTGTATCAAAATTGTGAAAAAATATAATACATTTTTATTGTTTTAAAATGAAATATATGGGATAGACTCCAGCATGCCCTGCCCCATGTGAGGATAAGCGGATCAGAAAATGGGTGGATGGATGGATGGGCCATATGTGTTGTCATTATATGCTTAATAATTTTATCATATTGATTTTCTGGTAATTTTACGTTGTGACTTGTGTAAAGAATTATTTAGAACTACACTGCAAGATACTAAGCTAAGGTGTTTTTAGTACTGTACTAAACCATGACTGATATATGAAATGTATTGAATATTACAAACACCACCCTTAATAAACAACATATTCTTAATTGTAAACCTAATTCATGCCAATAACACTACATAGTTATTTTTTTCTGTAGAAAACAAACAAACAAAAAAAAAGCAAATAAATGAGAATTGCACTCTGGTCTGTGCGACAGACCATATACTGTAGTTTCTTGTATTGACCAACAGGGGGAAGCATCTCCCTACAATTTGTGCTTTTTATGTTTAAAAAAAACTTTAGCTCAAAAAAACTTTAAAAATATAAAAAGCAACAGATTTATGGAGAAAACAATACTTTATTTAAAACATCTGACTGTATTCTTAAAATTGCTGAAAAACTGATTGACCATAATGTTCTCATTTTACCTTCGTGAAAAAAAGGAATGATTGCCCCTGATAATGATTACCTGGCACAAATTAACAAGTAGATGCCTCCCAGGTGCCAAGCTGTTTATGCACATATCAGCAACAGCAGTGAGGTTTCATCACGTGGAGCAGCTGGCGGCGTGCCTGTAAGTAAAACTGCATGCCGTGTTAGCAGCACAACAAGAAAACACAAATAGGATGTTTTCACCGTCAGTTCTGCTGATGGAGAAGTGAGTATGGCCACTTTGTGTGCGTGTGTGTGTTTGTGCGCGTGCGTGTGTGCGCGTGTGTCAATGATGTCTTTTGCGTAGCGTGAGTGGAGCCAGTCGCAAAGGCTAATGCAAATGGACAAGCTGGAGAGGAGTGTCGGTGATGTGATGCGACTGTCTCGCTCCATCAGGCCTGGAAACACTGGAAGAGTGACAGCGCATGCAGGTCACTCGCTTCTAATCTCTTCCACTCTGCGCAGCTTCCTCCTCATGCTTCCGTTTGACTTTTTATTTATAAAGCAGCTTGGCAAAACCTCAACTGCCATCTGATGTTTCCAAAAAGATGTATGTTAGGTTCATTTAAGTGGTTCTCAATATTGTCTCAATTGTTGACAAAAAACATGTTAGGTGTCCTTGGATGACAAAAAACATGCGTGTGCGTTTACCCATGACAATACTGTCTTAATGTTCACCCAAAAAACAGCTAAAGTACCTCATTGTTTACAAAAACATGTATTTCAGGTTAGTTGAGGACAAAAAGTGTCTTTGATGTTCACAAAACAGGTATGCGATCTTCATTGCTGACGAAATTGCCGTCAAGATTTTCAAATAGTGTATTCTATGTCTCTAAATTGCTACTATATGTTTTCAAAACATGGTTTGTTTAGTTTAGTGGAGATGGTTTCAAAACGTCCAACAGACTCATTGAAGACTTAATTGTCTTTGAGCAGCATGGATTACGCTGGTCAATGCAGTTTAGTGCCAAAGAGGTTTCAGCAGCATTAGGATATTTCTGATGTCTGTGAATCCGAAAATGACATTGGTTTTTCAGAATTGGCTCTCACTTTTGAGATTTTCCACGTTTTGTTAAAAAAAACAAATTGTGCTAAAAATATGCAAATAGTGACATTAGTATTCTCTTTATGCTCTAACTATGAGGCTATATCTGTCTTTTTGACCATGTCCATACGTCAATCTCTAATTTTTGAGGCAGTAGCATGAAAGATTGCAATTGTCCCAAAGCCTTCTATTTAAGAATCTACTTTGCTCTTCCTCTTTTCATGTGAAAATCAAGAAAAATTCAGAAAAGCAATAAACAACACATTTTCCAAACAAAGGTATCGAAGCACAAACAGTACTTAAAGTAACGATCAACATACACTTCATAAACTGTCACAGCAAATTAAACAATCGCGTAATACCAAAAAAATTTTGTCGATGTTAACAAATTTTCTTCCGCTGTTCATGTGTAGACCAATGGTGTCAAACTCATTTTTTGTCACGGGCCACTTTGGAGTTACAGTTTTCCTTGGAGGGCCGATGTAAAATCGCAACTTTATTTATTCCCCATGACGATTTGACATTTTGGTACAGATTTCGGCAAGGATCATGAAAGTTGATACACATGACTTGCTCCCGCGGATCATCTAAAATGACATGGCGGGCCGGATCTGGCCCCCGGGCCTTGACTTTGACACCTGTGACATGCGCATTTAACAAAACTTGCCGCGCCTCTGCTTCCCTTTTGGCTTTGAACTTGTTTCAGTTTCGTATGACCGTCACTTGTAATTTCTATTAAATATATCCTTTAACACCTCTAAAAAAATTGTACAGTGCCTAACCTAAGCTGCTTTGCAGTGACATCGAATAGGGTAAGCGACATGAAAAATGGATGAATGCATGTTAGCGCTGTGCACCAGTATGGCTTTTCTTCTTGTCAAACAGCAGTCTTCGCCTTGTTTGCCCCTCACGAGTCACATACACTCAAACCGAGTCGTGGCCAAACTTTGCTTAACCAAACGTGCAAGGATCTTCATTCATGCGTGTCTTCCGTCTAAATTTTTCATCGCACCGTCTGAACCCCTCAGCTTTTTTCCACTAAAACTGGAGTTCATCACGTGATCTTGAAATCTTTCCACTCGAGCGCGAGTCGGGGAAAACTGTCAAAGCCGGCGGGGAAGCGAATGCAGATGGAAGAGAAATGGACGGGGCGGACGGGGCGGTGAGCAAAAGGGAGGAGACGGGAGATGGTGGAGGTGAGCTGTCTGTTTGAAGCTAAATCGGGGTGGCAGTATAGTGTAGTGAGGAGGGGAGCTATCTGTAAACACATAAACAGATGCGTGTGCGCAAACACACACACACACACACACACACACACACACACACACACTCGAAGTGCCCGCGGCGAGGTGGTAAAAGGCCACGGCTGATTGGACGCCGTAGGCTTATTCGGCCCTGGACTAGCCGAGCAGTGCATGTAGGAGATGTTTGGATTCAAATGCGTTCATCCGTGCGCACATGAGCGTCTGTAGGTCATTCCCTTTGCTCTTCCTCTTTTAAACTCACTTTGCACTTCACCAGATCAACTCAACCTTCACTGCATGCTGTCGTCCGATGAAAACTTCGTATCTCCGCTTTGCAATTATTTTGACGGAACCATTTCTGATCGAATGTAGCCAAATAACCAATGAAAGCAGCGTTTATCACGTTCTGTGCCGTATATAACACGTATCGCCATTGGCTGCTACAGCTGTCTTCAAATCACGTATTTCCACTGGAAATCACACTTCCATTCACTTTATGTTGGAGAACTGTCTTTTTTTTTCAAAATAAAAGCATAGTAGCGGCAACCTTAAATAATAAATGCAATGTTTCAAGCAGATGATTGCCTGCGATGTCTATTTTTGCTATATACATTATATTATCAATCAAGTGACAGGATGTTTCATAGACGGACATCTATTTATTTATTTATTTTTTTAATATCACGCTCGATTGCGATCAACGTCATGAGCATCCCTGCTCAAGACTATTAAAATTGATGTCAATTACCACATAACATGTTTCATTACGTTGTCTTTGAAATATTTCACTTGCAACGCTGTCAAGAACAGAGCCGACTATTGATATTTTGTTTTGTTTGCAAAATTATGTACAACCAATTCATGTTGCGGTTTGAACAGCTGATTATCGTAAGGGTTGGATAATCAAAGATCTGAAGTCTGATGAGTGTGCCTGGTATGGATGGGATGAAATATCAATGTCATGGTGTAACGTTATCTTGCACATGACAAAAATGTGGCAACCCAATGTAATATTCTCGTGTTTTCCTAAAAAAAACAAAAAACAAATGTTATGTTCAACACATTTTAATTATGTGCGACCGAAAATCAAGTACTTTTTCTAAGTGTGTGAAGTACCAATGTAATGTAGCACGTTGTTAGCAACCAAAAGGAAAATTAACATCATCTACAAATTATCACTGTCACAGAGAAATGTTATTAAACAGATGCAGATGATATGCATTGACATTATTATTAGGAAAGAGTTCGTAAAACCTTTTTTTTTTTTTTTTGCTTGGCAAAAAGGTGTGACATTCACGGGTGTCGTCAGACATATTGACAATTTTGTTCTTCCGATTTTCCGTCCTCTTTCTTCTTCAATCCCTTATTTATAACATGTACACACACACACACACACACACACACACACACCCACCCACACACACACACACACACACACACACAGTTTCAGATGGAAACCCTTAATCTGTTTGCGTCAGTGCTCGTGATATTTTCTGGGAAATAAAATGCAGACATTTTTTGTGAGCAG
>CAAKHF010006503.1:5326-18572 GCA_901007745.1 Hippocampus kuda | reverse complement strand
GGGGCAGGGTCCGTGCGGTTGTCAGGTGGTCAGGAAGCAGCTGGCCTGCATCCCGCGGGCGTGAGCTGACCTCCTTTTTTTTTGACCACGTCATTCAAGTGGAACACAATGGACGGCCATTATCGATACAATGCACACTTTTTGCAACATCTCCAAAAACTAAACAAAACCAAAAAAAAAACCCCCATTGTTCTGTAATCGTCTGCTATTTTGTTCACTCAGTCGGCATGTCTTACTCCTCTCGCTGTGACGTCGGCTGACGCTGACCTGAGTCTTATTGGCTGACTGGTCACGGACTGTCCAAGTAAATGATTGGACAGCAATCATGACAGCGGCAGCACTGATTGGTCTGTACGCGTCGGCTACCGTTGTTGTGGTTTGAGGAAAAGGAAAGCCGGAATTCATGAAGGTTTTATAAATTGTCGATTCAAATTGGTCATTTACCAGACGATGGTCATTTACATGAACAAAATTGTCACATTATGAGCTGAAAATTGTCATTTCAGAATAATATCATAATTTCTGAGAGAAACTTTACAAAAGCCCAACTACAATGAGATCAGTCATAAAACACGACAAAACATACGAGGGAAAAGAGATGAAACCCGCAAAGAGGACGCACACAGGAGCGCAAAGCGCTTTTTTTTTTCTGACTGCAACATTCCTCGGAAGCGTCTTCCGTCTTGTTTATTTTATGGCGGGAAAGAAAGAAAAAAAGAAAAAGGAAGGCGATATGTGAGGCTGAGCATCGAACCAGGGAGGGAGCCGCCGTGACGGCGGCGTGACACGACAACGCCACCTTTACCAAATAAATGCAAATGACAACAAGGAGATGTGCCAGCCCACGGGTGGGCGCCACCCGCCATCGTCCGCCTGTTTTTGTTTTTTTTCCCCCCCTCAATGCCAAAAGCCTGAAATGTGTCTTAATGTGATAAACGTCAACATGACGCATTTGGAGCACAATATCAAATGCTCCGATTTTCCCCAAAACAGTAAAATGAAAACACGTGCTGGGAGCACAAACACTTTGGTTTTGTTGTCATGTGAGCGGCCACAACACTCCACGGAAAATAAACAAGACCCATAAATACAAGCTCTGTGCGCGCCAAAAACACATTTTGGGGTGGATAGATGGATAGACAGACAGACAGACAGACAGACAGACAGACAGACAGACAGACAGATAGATAGATAGATAGATAGATAGATAGATAGATAGATAGATAGATAGATAGATAGATAGATAGATAGATAGATAGATAGATAGATAGATAGATAGATAGATAGATAGATAGATAGATAGATAGAAATCATGAGAAAAAGAGAGATAGAGAGACGGGGTAAGATCGCAATAGAGTGTGAGAGAGAGAGTGAGAATTGCAGAGAGACAGAGAATGAGATAGATTAAGGAGAGATGAAGGGAGAGATGGAAAGAGAGAGGGAAAGAGTGAGTGACAAAGGGAGCTCAAAAGACAACAGAGACAGAGAACGACAGAGACCAAGCGATAAAAAGATGGACAGATGAACAGATGAGGGGAAATGGGATTGAAGGTTGATGCGCAGGGCCTGCCCAGGCACAAAGCGAGCCCTCGGTAGGGTTTTGAACACGTTCCAAGCAGTGGTTACGGTTCCAAATGAAGGTTGGAGCAGCGCTCGCTCACTTGGGGCCGAAACGTCGACATTGAGCCATGACGAGCCGTCGAGGCGCGAGGAGAACAAAGTCGTGATTAGCATGATTAGCGCGTCACTAAAGAAAGCTATCAGATTTAGCATTTAGATTAGCATCTGTGCCTTCAAAGTTCAATTCACTTTTCTGCGAGGGTAGGGGAGGAGTGAGAGGGTGCGCTGGGGGGATTATCCAGCCTCCCCCTATGCCCCCGCACGCTTGATTGAATCTCTCATTAGCAAACGTTGTATGTCGGGCGGGATTGAAGATTAGCACGTTTAGCAAATGTAGCTTCAGTGCCGCTTGCCCGCTTTCTCCCCCCCACCCGCGAGTTCGCTTCATTTAAACCTCATCAAGTCACCCAGTGGACCATAACAGGCGCACCACGGCCAGTGGAACAATAGCAGAAACCTTGTCGCAATCCCCAGCTGGGTGGCGCTAAAGCTCGCAGTACGGCCTGACAAGAACTTGACGGCGCCAAGGCACATGTTTTACATCAGGGGAAAAAAATGTTGCAAAAAGTATAGAAACAAACATTTTGATGCCCTTGTCTCAGCTACCTTAAAAACATGTCCAAAAAGTCCACATTTGGGAAAGGGGCAAAAGCCAAAACTTTTGCCAAAAACTGCCAATAAGGGAGACTGAAGGAAAAGTCAAACTACTGCAAGAAAAACCAAGCCATAATTTTATGAAGGATACATATACAAATACAAACAAAACAAATTGTACAAGGAAAAAGTTTTGTTGGAAAAGTAAAAACTTTTACTGAAAAAAAAAAGTCCAAATCTTTCAATGAGAAAGCCATCATGAAAGAATCAGAATTACAATTTTTGAAAGAATATTTTGGTTTCTCCATAAAACAAGTTGAAATTTCACAGGGAATAGTCTTTTTTTTTCTTCGTATCATTTGAAATCCGAACGATATATTTCCTTTTTTCAGCATTTTGTGACCTTTGTTTGGAAATGTGCCAGGCGATGAAAATGACGTGCCTCGGCGTAATAAAGGTCGTTGGAGAGAATCCCTGACACAGACACCACCCGCCGCCGTCCGGTCCCTTTTATTGCTCCGCCCCCATATTGCCAAGCGGCTGCCTGCTTAATGGCCGCTGCCGCCGTCGGGGGACCGCTCGAACCGCAACGGCGGGCGGCGCGAGGGGGCTCTCGCGCCTTGTTTGCTTTCGCCGAAATTACCGTTGTCGTTTCCCGCGGCGGTGGCGTCCATCAATCTTGGGAGGCTCATTTGGACGTTTTCTGTCCTAGCGCGGCGTCCCGAGGCCCGTTACGGCGGCCGCTTAATCATCTTTATACGGCCGCCAAAAGGCCCATTCCGGCGGGAAGCGAGGCGCGCTCGCCATCTGTTGCGCGCTCGTAAATATGCCCGCCGTCCGGAAGCATCCGCCAGCCTCGCCGATGATGGAGTGCCAAGCGCTCTGACTTACCATATAAAGATGCTTCTTTGAAAAATTTCCCCGCAGACAATCATTGTCACATTTACTTCAGCGCCAGCGACGGGGATTTACGACGTGCGCAGACTCGTATTCCCAAAGAAAACCGCCGCCGTGTTTCCCGGTGGGAACGCGCAACATGCAAAGTTGAACAACAAAATGGAGTGGATGTGAAGTTTGCATTTGACAAGAAAGCAGTCGTAATATATCGTGAAAAAAAGTCTCCGTTTTATGAGATTAAAAGTGTAAAAGTCACTGAAGACAATGAAAAAAACAGAAAACGCAGCAATCGCCAGGAAAGTTACATTTTGAATAGAAAAAGTTGAAATTTTGAGGGTGGGGGGGGGACAAAGTCAGACCCTTATGAGGTAAGAGCTTGTAAGTTTTACAAGGACAAAGCTTGAACATTTTCGAGGAAAAGCCTGAATTTTACCCCCTCAAAAAAAATCCAAAATCTTGGAGAAAAAGCAAAACAGAATTTTACAAGAAAAGAAATGTATTTTATCACGAAAAAAAATCTATTTTAGAGGGAAAAAAATCTAACAATTTCGAGGCAAAACAAATCATTAAAAAATGTTGTATTAAAAATCAGAACTATGGAAAAAGTTGGACTTTTGGAAGGGGGGGAAATCAGTATTTTTGGAGGAATAAGGCAGAATTATGCAGGGGGAGTTTGGATTTTACAAGGAAAATTTTTGAACATATTCAAGAAAAAGTCAGAATTTTACAAAGCAAAAAATATTCTGGAAAAAGTCCGAATTCTACAAGGGTGTGGAAAAACATTTTCATTTTTTATGAGCAAAAACCAAACATTGTTGTTTTGAACTCATATAAAAGTCTCAGTTTTTATCGACAATTGTTCTTTTTTCTTTTGATGTTCTGCCACTGCATAGCGCGCGATTGGCATTGTAGAAGCAACAAATAAAGAGAATTCATGCATCAAAATAAAAATGATGCTGTTGATTGCTTCAAGTGTTTCTCTGCCAGCCAGCATGTAGTGTCGGTGAGGGAGGAGGGGGGCAGGGAGGGGGGGCTTGGTGGCAGCATGGGTGCGGGACCCTGGACGTCAGATGTGCGTCCAGTGCATCCTTTTACTCCTCAACATGGCTGCCGCAATGGTGGCGAGTAATGACCCAAAGGGCCACTTTGAGAAAACCGGGGTCCAATAACGCCGGCAGCCGCGGCCAAAAACCTCCCCGGGGGTGCATCTTTGAACACTTTGATGTTTTTCACCGCGACCGGCCTGTCATTTGTTTGTTTTGTGGCCAAAACACAACACAAACGCACGGGGAGGCACGCAATCATGCAGAATGTCAAAAAGTTTGTGCGTCGGCAGCAACCGCTCGCTGGCCTTCCGTTATGGTTGCACAACAAGTGGGCAGTCACCTCATTACTGGCATGTGGCTGTGTTTAAAACTGACCAAAACCATTTTTTAAAAAACCTGTATATGGCAGTCAGCACACACCTGATGCCTTCCAGTAGGTCTTTCCTGACATTTTTTTAAATGCTTCTTAGCCACAACTGAAGACTTACTCCGAACAATGGAACTATTTGGAACTGTTTATAATTTGGTGGAATTTGGAAATCATGGTTAAAAAAAACAAAAACAAAAAAAAAAACCCAACCATGGTTCCTTCAGGCTGTAAGACATTTTACCAAATATATGGGGGATTTCAATCGTGTTTATACATGGGCTTGGATGCTTTTCTTGGCCAGTTTTTGCCAGAAATCCCTGCGGCTCATTCACGGTTGCCGTTTGCCTCCCTGGCCACATTTTTTTCTCGTCTTTTCATATAAAAATGATTTATCCTTGTCTAAGTTTTTATCACATGGCATTAACCTAGCATGAACAAGGGTGTGTAGACTTAGATATTAAGTCTTTTCATTATCCTTTACGAATCATAGCTATGCTAGTTGTTTGAATGCCAAGGGAAAGTCCCAATCAAAGTTTGCTGAGTGTGTCTGTTGTTGTTATGACGCCGCGCGTGTGCGTGCGCGTGCGCGTGCTGGCGCGTGTAAAGATGTCTCCTGCCAAAGAAGTCTCCTAATAGGTTAATTGGTGTTATTGGCCTGGTGGAACAGAGGAGGATTGTGGGAAGTGATGTCAAGCAAGGCTCTCCTTTCCTTCCCTGCAGGAGTCAAACACTCCCTGCTCGTCTGCCTCCCCCCACCATCCCCCCGCCAAAGCCTCATAACAATCAATTTCCCTCCTCGGGGTCCATGAAGCCAAAGATTTGACCTCACAAGCTTTACCCCCCACATCAACATCCTTCACACCTCAAAGAAACACACTTATTGCAACACACGGCATCAATACCGCCGATGATGCCGTGTTGTCATGGCAACTGGCCCACTTTGAAGGTTGGAAATCATGAAAACGACACCCAAAAAGTGTAAATTATTTACAAATATTTTGAAAAAAAAACCCATCACAAATTGATTCGGAAGAAATTATAACAAAAATGTCAAAACTACGAAAAGAATTACAAAACAAAGTACTTTGCAAGAAGTTACTGAAATGTATGAAATATGACACAATTAGGAAAAAGATAAAACACTATCCAAAGATTGAAACAAATTCGCAAAATGTGAAACATGAACTGAAAGAACAAACTTTACAACTCAAGTTACGAGAGAATGTGAAAAAAATGTGACATGATACAAAATTGTTCTGAATTTGACACAAACAATTTAATAAATTTACAAAGAGTGTCACAAATTTATAGAACATGAAACAGTTTTACACACTGAAATATATTTTCAAATCAATTCACAGAAAATGGGACAAAATGAGACTTGATTTGACAAGTTGTGTTTAAAATGTAAACACTGTGATAAAGATTAAAAATGATTACACAAATGTACACGGGGTGTCGCAATTTTACATTACCTAATATTTAAATAAAATGAATGAATTGAAAATAACATATTTACAGACTGTGACTCAAAATGAAAAGTAAAAATGCTACACAATGTGGACACAAAATTTTTGAAAAAAAAAAAACCAAAAACGTAATTAGATTGAGAACTTGGCCAAATGAAGTTTGTCCCTTGAAGGCCTCCCTTACTTCCTGTTTGAGGCACACACAGACAACAGAGGCTATGCTAATAAACGTTAACATACTAGCCTAGCACACAAGCTCAATAACAAATGTATATAAGCAAAAGAGATTTATTTAGAATTCCTTAAATGGACTCAAGGGAGTAACCTGGGCAACATGTGACAAAAAACGTTTGTTTTGTTAAGAAATAAAAAAAGATTCATTCCGCTTACATTGTGAATATTGTTTGTTGGAAGCTGTTGAATTCTGCATTTTTTGTTGTCGAGTTTGTTAGCAGCTAGCATTTGGCCTTGCTGAGGGCGAGGCAACATGGAGGATACACGCGGGAGGTGTGGGGTGGCGTGGGGGACTGCATTAATGCAACTCGGCCGGAGCGGTCTACCTGGAGGGTAGCGGGGGGGCGCGGGAGGGGAGGGGGCGCTTGAAAAGCGGGAAGGAAGCCAAAAGAGCGAGCAGACATTGTTGCCTCGATTGATTTAGTCCATAGCCTTAAATGAGGGCACACCAGGCCAAGGGCTCCGTTCTCTGCTGGACGGCCAACAGGAACCAGACAAAAAAGTGCCAGGAAGAGGGGGTGCGCTAACTGTCAGGTTGTACAAAAGGGTGTGTAGTTTAAAATGTTTTGGAAAGACTGGATTAGTCCAATACTTCGCAGTCAGGGATTCCAAACCACTGGTGTGTGTAGCATTTGGGGTGGGGGGGGTGTCTAAGTGCTCTGCACCTAAGGGTGTGCTCAGGTGTAAAGAGGTGCATTGTCAAGATGTAGAAAGAGGTCAGAATGGATTAGTCCAAGAATTATGGTGTCAAGGTTTGTGCAAGGGAGTATATGGTGAGCTAACTGTCAGGATGTTAAAAGAACAGATCAGTCCAACACTTTCTGTTCAAACAGGCGAGTCCAAGAATACCAAAACTGGAGTGTTTGAACCCCTGGGAGTACAGGGGTGCGCTAACTGTTGGGAAGTAGACAAAAAGTGCACGTCTTAAAACATTTTTGGGGAAAATTGATGATTCCAAGACATCCGTTGTCGTCCAGAGATTCCAAAACTATCATGTGCGCACTGCTGGGGGTGCTTAATTACACTACACTTGAGAGACGGAGGCGGGGAGGGGGTTGCGCAAACTGTATGCACACTTGAAAGAGGTGCAAGCCTTAAAATGTTTGACAAAGACTGAATTACACCCAGTAAATATATAATTGCAGATATTGCAAAACTGGGATGTGCGCACCCCTTGGGGAACAGAAGGTTTGGTAGCAATATCCTGGCTTCAAGGGACGTATCAGAGCTGGTACCGGATCTCTGTGTTAAAGGGAATATTGGTGTCTTTCTCACTGCTTTTTCCTGTGTCACTGTCCTGTGTGAAAGGTTCTGGACACGGAAAAGATGTATGGAGGTAACCTAGCAATTACCCGGCTTCAGAAGTCGCATCTGAACAGTAACGGGATATCTGTGTGAAAGGGGCTTATCAAAGTGTCTTCTTTCCATGTTTGTTTGTCGGTGAAATGTTTCTGGCACAGGGCAGGGGTGTTGACGTGACTCAAAAATCCACCGGCTTCAGAGGTAGTATCAGCATCTCTGTGCGAAAGGTAGTTCAAGAGCTGAGAGAGGATAGCCGTGTGAAAGGTAATGTTGTCTTTCTTGATTGACAGTTTCACTGCTTTTTCCTGTGTTGCTGTTTTGTGAGAAAGGTTCCTAACATGGAAGACGCGGGTACAACGACGGCCAGGAACAATCAGAGGTACAATCAGAGCCGAAACAGGACCTCTGTTTGAAAGGAGGCTAACACAGCTTGTATTTTGATGGCTTTTCCCCTGTGTTGCTTGAAACCGGAAATGTTCTTGAAACCCAACAGGGGCCTGAAGGCCACCCAGTTTCCTTTTCTTCAGAGCTCGTATCCGAGCTGTGCCAGGATCTCTGTATGAAAGGAGCCAATGTCTTAAAGTCGTCCTTTCCCATTTTAAGAGGTTTTAGCACAACTGTAACAGGGAAAATGTGTAAAAGCGAGTACTGCTATCAAAGTCAATCCCCCCCCCCCCCCACCACCACCACCCATGTGGTCCCTCTACTTAGGTGTCACCAAACACGGAATTAAGCAGAAAATGAATATCCCGACCTAAGAAGCCACTGAGCCGAATCACCGGCATGTTAATTTCCCAGCTGCCGGCGTTAAATCAGGCGCCGCTAACGACCGGGTGACGACCCGTTTGCGGTCGGCAGCGATAAAAAAACCCCCCAAAAAACCCCAACAACAACGAGACGATGTCATTAAAGCAGGATGTCGTCGACAAACTTCCCGATGAAAAAAGCGGGAGTTTTATTCCGCCAGGGCCTAGCGTGTCGCAGCGTCGGCTTTGTACCGCCACGCCGACGACGCTACGAAAGTGCTTGTTTGGGGAAGATTTAGCCGCTTTAGCTGCTAATTGCTGACAGAAGCTGTCAAGACGCCGGCTGATTCTTCTGTCAGGGTTACGGTGTTTAGACGGGAAAAACACAAAACGGCTTTCTTCTGCCGGAGGAGAGACAACTTGACGCCGGGCTTGCACCCCCCCCACCTTCCCCCGTCCCGTGTGGGATATTTACCCACAAGACATGAAACGGTACAGCACCGGAACAATGAGTGCGGGATTACAGGCCTGTCACGCTCCTTTGTCTCTCTTTCTGTCACCGAGTCCCGTGTTTGTTTGAAGATGCTTGCCGTGTTTACCAACACACACAAGGCGAGGCAAGCCCTGGGAGGGGGTGCGCTAAACTGGGATGTAAACGGGGGTACATGGCTTAAACAAGTTTGGGGAAGACTGGATGAGTCCAAGCCTTCCCGAAGTAAATACATTCGACTACTTATTTTACCTTCCAAAAATTTTTCTTGACTTCCCGGATGAGTAGATTAGTCCACCTGTTTCCATGATAAAAGGGGTGTGTTAAATCTGTTGTATTTTTTAATATTCAAAAGGGGGGGAGGCATAGTTAATAAATGTTTTGGGGATAGTCTGGATTAGTCCATGTCGTCATTCATAAATAGATTGGTCCGAGGACTTGAAATGTAGCAAGTTTCATCTAATGGCTTCGATGTAACTTTTTTTCGGGGGTGTACAGGGTAGAGGGGTGTGCAATGTCTCCCAGGTTGTAAAAGGAAGTGTGCATCTCTGAAAATTTGACTGAATATTTCAGATGTAGGGAATCCTACATTGATTTAATTGCCTAGAAACTGGAATTTTTTTTTTTTTTTTTTTGTGATGCGTCATTTTGACCATTGGGGAGGAGTGCGGTGACATCGTTGGGTTATAAAAGGGGAAAGTGTGGCGTAAGATTTTTTTAGAAAGACTGGTTTAGTTCAACTTCCCTGATGTGTAGATTCATCAACAGTTTTTGTTGTATTTTATTGGGGTTAAATAAGGTGTGCGTAGAAGAGATGGGTGCGCCAACCATCATGTTGTAAAAGGGGGTGCGCTGTTTTCAAAGTAAAAACCCTTTGCAGAAAAAAAATGGATTACTCCCTTAAATTAGATTGTGTTAAAATTGGATTATCTGATTACATTAGATTGTGCGAAATATGGTGTGCACATCACAGGGTGTGTGTGTGAGCATTCCTCACTTGATCATTGTTTCTGTGATGACTTTCATGACAACAATTAAGATCTGATTGTTTTTCTTTTTTAAAGGTAGCGGGGTAGAGGGGCATTCACTGTCAGAATCTAGAAAGAAATCGTGGATCAAAAAAAAATGTGAAAGACTGGATACTAGGAGTTCCCTCACAGAGAGATTAGTCCAGAGATCGCCAAACTGTGTGCGTGCATCCCTGGGGGTGCGTGAGATTTAAAGGGCCTGTGATAACGATTACAGATTTTCACTTTTTGGGTCAATACATGAAACGGGAAAAAGGAGCGGAACAGCAAGTGCGGGATTACGGGCCCTTTGTCTCCATTTCTGGCATTGATTCTTGTGTTTGCCAACACACACATGGGCGCAAAGGGTGGGGGGGTGCGCCCCTTCTGGATCTCAGAAACAGTAACGAGGCTTTGATTCGCTGGCAAATGAACAGACTAAGCTTTGCTTTGATTTTTTTTTTTTCGGGTGTGTGGGGGTGTGCGCTAACTGATGGGAGATAAAAGGTGGTGTGTGTGACTCACAAAGTATGGGGAAAAACTGGATTAGTCCAAGAATTGATCAGTCAAATGAGTTTACTGTCTATGAACAGGCTTTTATTTTTTTTTAGACGTGTGTGTGTGTGTGTGTGTGTGTGTGTGTGTGTGTGTGTGTGTGTGTGTGTGTGTGTGTGTGTGGAGGGTGGGGGCTCTCTGACGGTAGACAGAAGTGGCTAAATGGCTCAAAAAAACATGAGGAATATTGTCCAAGACTTCTGCAATCACTCGATCAGTCAGCTAAATTGACTCGTTATAACTGTGCATTGTTTTGACTTGCGTGGGGGTGCGCTAACTTGATTGGGGATGAGGTATGTGACTTTAAAAGTATGGAGAAAAACTGGAAAAGTAACTGCTCTGCAATCAATAGTCAAATCTGATGACTTTATCGGCAACGACGATGCTTTGTTGACTTTTTGAGAGGTGTGTGAGGGTGCGCTCACTCTGGACCTCGGCAACAGTAAGGAGTCTTTGATTTCAGCAATTAGCCTGTGCCGCCGTGGCTCAATATCCACACTGAGATTAGCGTAGACCCTTACAGATGGCGACGGAGGGGTGTGTGTGCTTGTGGGAAGGGGGTGGGGGGGGCGGGTGCGGGCGCAGCGGATCAGGCAGCCAGGTCACCCCCGGCCTGGCACGGCGCACCCTCTGAGAGGATTTTGCGGTTATTAGACGGCTGCCAGATGATGGGGCCAATTATAAAAGAAAAGTGTCAGTCACGTCGAGGCGGCGCTGGCGTGATTAGCGGCCGGCCAGGAAATCAGGTGAGCGAGCGAGCTCCTTCCTGCCGGCGCCTTTGGTTTGCTAATAAGAGGGCGCGCGAGGGGAGCGGTCGCCAGCTGTGGCCCGCCGCTTGGCCGTGACCTCCGCCCGCTCACAAAGACGCGCAGAACGGCCCGCCACGAATACCGCCGGTGGGGATGGCCATCCAAAGCTAATAAAATGCTGCCTTGACTGACGTGACTTTATTTTGTTCCGTGACCAGTGAAAAGTAATGAAATTTGCTTTTGGAAATGGTGTCGATTAAAACTTGAGTTATATTGGAAAAATGGCCACAAAAACTCAGATTATGACTTTTTTTTTTTCATCTTTGGTTTGGATGCTTGTGAATGACAAGTTGTGATTGGCTCTCTCTGGTCATGTGACATTTTGCTGCTTTACTCAGTCGACTTCAGTGTCATTCTGTTCGGCAATTAGATTTTTGTTTGGTAAACAAAAAAGTGCTTTACTACAAATTAATTTGATTTATTTGACTGTGTGTGAAAGTTTACAGAAATGTTTAGGCAATGAAAAATAATTCAGAATGTGTCCAATTAAAAACAAGTTACATAATTTCTTATTTTTTCATGTTGAACTTTCATTTCTTAAATTGTCAAAATGGTTTACAAAGGTTTACCAAAAAACAAATAACACTGATCAAAAAAGTTACTTTTTTTTTTTTAAATCAGAGATGTAAATAAATTTTCCAAATGGAATTTCTCCTTGTGCGTGTTGTCATTTTGTATTGGTGTGTTTGATGCACTTGTGAGCCGAGCTCGTTCCTTCAGTGCAACAGAGGCCAAACGCCGCTTCATTAGCGTTGATTGTTTTCAAGAGTATCTAGGCCGAGAGAAAGGAGGGCTTTCTAGGAAGGAAAAAAAAAAAAAAAAAGCAGTTTCCTCATTTAGCCGCATGACACGGAGGGGGCGTGGTTGGGGAGGTGCGCGGCGTGTACGGCACTGGGACGACGCTATAATGAAGCGGGTCCAGACAGCGGCCATGACAGCTGTGGCAGGTGATGCATGGGGCCCATGCTAATTCCTTCAGCCCCCCCCCTCCCCGGAGTGATGGATCCTCAAATCTTGACCACACATCCCATTAGCCAGCCCCGTGACAGCGGGATAAATATATTTTACACCCCCCCCCCTGCACCTCCAAATAAAAGACAGCAAGAAGTTGGGTGCGTGGGGGTGCGCCGCAAGGGTTTGGTTTCACAAGCAGTCAAAGGCACGAAACCTTACAAGTCCTCCGCAATATTTCCAGAAGCAAAGTTATTGATGACTTAACCTCAGGGGGTGCGGCACATGGCTGATGGATATGATGCACCCCCCCTACACCTCCCCAACCCATGCGGAGCAGCAGGATAACAAGGCAGGCGGTGAATCACTTGCACGCAGCGGGTAAAAATAGCCGCTTGACATGCTCCAACATTCCCAAAGACCAGAAATTCACCACCACCCACCCCTTCCACACACACTGTCACCATAAATACATTAGTCCAGGGATGGACGAAATGTGGTGCGCATGCCACTGGTGGTGCACTTCAGGACCAGTAATAATGGCAGGTTGTAATAATTACAGATTTGATTATATTTCACAAAATGCCCTTTATTGACCACTAACAGACTTCGTTTGGACTTTTATGGGGTGTGAGGGGGTGCGCTGAACAACAGGGTTGAAGAAGATGGCTTAAAAAGTTTGAGAAATATTGGATGAGTCCAAGACCTCAGCTATGAATAAATTACCTAATTCTGGTGCGCACACCCTTACCGACAGGGTGCGCTAAAGCTCTTAAGGTTTAGAAGGGGGCGTGAGGGATACATTTTTGGGTAGAAATGCCAGATTATTCCAGGCAGTCCCGAATGACAGTTTGATGGTAACTTTATTTATTTTTTATTTTTTGCTTTTTGGAGGGGGATACGCTATTTTGCTAACTCTCTGCGGATGTGGAAAGGGGTGCAAATCTTTGGAAAAACGTGGGGAAATTTTTGATTATCACATTAAAAGAGCCCATCTCAGCAATTTTTACTCTACTGGATCTGACGGCGCACCCCCTCAAGAAGGGGGGTTAAAAAAAAAAAAAGCAAAAAGAAGCGGACCAATGAGGCACTCAGGTGTGTTTATCATAAATCTCATATCGGGATCTGGCTAATACCTGACAACTTTCCACCTGGA
>CAAKHF010006502.1:26327-37318 GCA_901007745.1 Hippocampus kuda | reverse complement strand
GACTGGGAACAGGTCTTTTCTTTTTGTAACAGTGCTACTATATTTAATGTCTTCCAGTTGTTACGCCTCCAGATGAAAAAGTTGACTTGTAAACTGGATGGTAGACAAGGTTGAGCTGATTGAGTTGCTTCACGGCTAGCTTATGCTGAGCTAGCTCCCACTGAGCTAGCTGCCGCATTGACACAGCTTATTTTTTTACTGTAGCTAACACAGCTTATTTTTTCACTGTAGCTATCACAAAGCACGGTATTTCCTGTTGCCAAACTTCTGGACAGAACATATTTCAGGGCAAACTTCATTTTTGGCCAACTGTTGTGAAGCTAGCTCCTTGAACAGAAACCGCTAATTTCGAAATAAAGAATTCTGTTCGATTCATATGTTTCCACTATTGTTTGAAATGCCAGTTTATGAGTTTTTCCTTCAAATGTATCCTTCCGTCTCACTATTCTTTTCGAGCCAAGCACATATTTTTTCATTTCCTCGTAGATTCAGTCCACATGAAATCTCACAGTGACGTCAATTATTGTCTTAACCAAATCAAAGTTTTTGGCCGTTGCACCGAGGGATAAAAAGGAACACCCTTCTCCATCTTGTCTTAAGGTGCTCTGACCAAAGTGAAGGACTGTCCTGCGCAGGAGGGCGAGCTCCACGACCGCTGCAACATCATCTCATGCGCCACGCTGGCCGAGATCCAGCACTTTCACCGCACGCGTGTACGAGACTTCCGAGCGCAGATGCAGCACCACCTCAGGCAGCAGATTGGCTTCTTCCAGAAAATCACATCCAAGCTGGAGGACGCGCTCCAGAGGTATGACAGCGAGCAGTAGGATATGAAAAGAATTTGGGAGTGAAAGGGGGGAAAAAAACCCCGCTTAAGTTGTAATAGACTGAAGAACAGACGAATGACTGATAAATTTCAGTGTTGGAGTCCGTATCCTCAAAATACATGTAAGGGCTTGAAATCATGAGTACTGGACCAAAATGAAAAACAAATATGACTGTGGATATGTGAGGAACAAGAACGGGGCAAGGATTTTTTTTGTATGATCCATACGCATTTGAAAACTCAGCGGGATTTGCAATGTTTTTACGGTGGCTATCTGCATTATCATTTAAACTGGATATTTTAAAGGGAAAACCACCCCCAAAATTTTATTCACAGTAGTATGTTCTCTGAACTTCCACTCATCTGCATGTAACTTATTATTGTAAGGAAAATTTGGGGCTTGGCTTCCCCTTTAAGCATGAAAAGACGAAATATTTTTTCTTTATATGGAGTGCAAAGGTGAACGTACTGCAGCACGCCATTTCCATGAAATTTTGTGGAGGAAATGGCACGTTGATTATCCAGGCAGATATTTTCTGCTTCCACGAACCAATAAGTAGCCCGACTAAGATGGAGAAATATAAGTGTCACTCCATAATTTTTGTTTTTGCATCTTTTCGTTGTTGACGTTTGAGTCATTATGCAATGGTAAGATGCTTCACATATACCATCCTTCTTGAACCATAAAAAAATGTTATGGTGGAAATCACCTATACCCGCTGCTGTGGTGGTCTTGTGATTTCATGTCTTGACTTCTGCGTAGGAAGTCTGGGTTCAATTCCCCCTCCAGCTTCCCGCAACCTTGAACTGGATAAATGCAATTGAGAATAAATGGATGGATGGAAATCATGTCAAGTGATCTGCCATCATTCAAATCTCTGTTGCGTAACATCGCTGTTCAATGAAAAAAAATGCATTCGGCATATTTTTCAGAAAAAAAAGACATTTTGGAGATGTGCCATTGGCCAGTGATGTCATTTTACTTCCTTTGACTGAAAGCATGCTGAGACTGACTGCTTGTTTGAGAAAGCTGATAAACTGTGCGAGGTTGAGGTCGAATGATATTATTTGTCTTTTACTCACACCAGTAAGGTTGGGGTGGCAAGACTGTTAAAGAAAGTTTGAAAACACATCTGCCGTTTTGTTTCAACTTTATACTGCAAGCTTCCAGTCAAACATTCAGTGTGTTCTTCTAAATAACTGATACCATTGTTGATGCCTCTGACATTCCTTCCGTTGAACGCTGTATTGACGTTTCAGGTTTGTTTTACCGTGCCTGTTCATGAACCCAGTGTTGTTTGTTAAAGGGCAATCGTCATTGTTCATGGGGTGCATATTTGTTCATTGTATTACAACAGGACAGTATTTCCATAAATAAATGGATATAGGACATAGTTCAATTGTGTCTTTGTCTCGTCATTTTCTGTTTGTCTCGCTAAAACATTTTATATATATATATATATATATATATATATATATATATTACGCAGTATAAATATTTTTTTGGGGGGGGGGGTTGTTATAAGTTATAACTCTGTTCTGAATTCAAAGTAAAAATCTCACATTGTGTCTCCAGTGGCTGATATGTGACACCAGCATTCAAAGTGTGCAGGTCAGGTTACCCTTTATTATTTAGCCCTGCCTCTTCATCCTCTGTGCTTCCTTTTGATTTTCCTGCGCCGAACAATAAACCGTTCTTTCATCAGGCTATTGCTGATGCTCTTATTATTATTTTTTTCTTCCTGTAGGTATTTATAATGTCTGGCTTCTGAGATGGATTTTTTTTCTGACTAATTTAAAATATTTAGACAAGCAAACAGGCTTGTCAGGACAAAAATACATTTGTCAAATGTATCTGTAACATATGAATGTTGTTTTACAGCCCTAGTAAATGGTAAATTACAAAACTGTATTTATATGCAGAAAAAAAGTTTCTGTTAACTTCCAATTTTAGAGCGAGATAATGGAAATAGCGTGGAATATAAATTAAGATGCAAAAATCAGTTTACTTCCTTCTCAGTGGGTGGCTATTTTGACACTTGCTGTCGACTGAAAATGACATCACAGTTGCCCTGTGCTCAAGTAATGACCAATCACGCTTCACCTTTTTTCTGAGTTTGGTCATGTGACATTCACAAACAATGCCGTACTTAGACAAGTGGGGGTGCATCAAACACATTTTTGTCAAGCAATCTTTTTTTAACCTCCCCTTTCATGCAAATACCAACCGCTGTAAAGCACATTGAGCTGCCTTGTGTAAGAAATAAATCAGATTTGCCCTGATCACCCCGCCCTGCTCTCAACTACAGGGTGTGCTCATGCAAGTGTGCCAGAGCAAATGTGCGTCTTCCCATAAAGAGATGGAAAGCATCCACCGTATTTTTTACTAGTGGAGACAGTGCTTCATCACCAAAACGCTAAAATTAAACTAGTCAATTCGTAGCGCTTACGTGTGCATATACACATTGCCAAACACAAACACTCCCCTGTGACATCACATCGTGGCCAAAATATAAATGTCTTGCCAACAGACACGTTTCCTGGCATCGTCAGCTCACAAAAAAAACGACTTAGTTGAGTAATTTCACACTTGATTGCGCAGACGCTGCAGAGACACAAGCAAGTAAAAACTGTTTTCCATCGTCCCATTTGAATATCATTTTAAAGTTAACAATCGCTACAGTGTGCATAACGCCCGCCACCATCTCAAAGAGTGGATATTGTATTCACTTTTTTCAGCGGTCCTACCTTGAATGGGACCCTGCTGTCTTCATATGTGCACCCTGTGGTCTTTTCTTCTTCTCATTTGCTTTTAAAATTGCCCACCTGGTGGCTATGACACACCCCCGCCCCTCCATTTCCCCTTAACTTACACTTACCATGATTTACGAAGACCTCCAACAAACACTCGGCAGCTCTGTTACGTATCTCCACAAGGGGACGCAATTTCCCCATATTAACACCAGTCAAAGCATTACAAAACAGAAAACCATTTCAGAGAGCATTTTTTTTATTCTTATTTTAAAATGTGAGGCACATTGCCACCCAGCAATGCCGTCCACTTGGGCCACGCTTAATGCGCCGTTCAGGAACCACGACTGTGTGTCCCAACACGACAGGATAAACGCTCTGTGTGTTTTACAAAATATATTGAGTCGAATGGAAACTGACTAAATATTCATGTTCTTTGAGGATCTCAAGAAAAAAAAATAGCGTAGACTCATTGGATATAAAATGAGCATGCACGTTTTTATTTCCAAAAAAAAAATTGTTATAGTGTATGGTAACAGACGTGAGCATTAAATTAGGAAAGAACGTTTCAACGTGTATTGACAAAAAAAATAAAACCCCATTGAATTAGCAAGGGAGGTCAACATGAGAGCTTGTCAAACAATAAAGTACTGTACAACCAAAAAGCTTTTTTACAGAAAGTAAACTTGGGTGCGACAAAAAAATAAGTTTGGATTTACATCACTTAATCTTATTAGGACTATTATGGCGAAAAAAAAAAAAAAGCAATGTATTGAATATATTTAATCTGGATATATTTCTCCTGGGGCGGCACAATGGGGCGACTGGTTAGCACGTCGGCCTCACAGTACAGAGGTGCAGGGCTGGCTCCGGCCTTCCTGTGTGGAGTTTGCATGTTCTCCTCATGCCTGCGTGGGTTTTCTCCGAGTACTCCGGTTTCCTCCCAAGTTCCAAAAACATGCATGGCAGGCTGAATGAACACTCCAAGTTGTCCCTAGGTGTGAGTGTGAGTGCGGTTGGTTGTTCGTCTTCGTCGACCATTGTGAGGATAAACGGATTAGCAAATGGATGGATGGATATTTCTAAACTGACCCTCGATAGGATAATCTGTTCAGATAGATGAACCAATACAACAAAACAAATACAATATACAATTAAAATATGCTCAAGAACAAATACAAAATGAATATTTTGTTGATTATTGCAGTTGTAGTGTGCAACTGTGGATAACTGCACCGCATCAGACAGAGAGCTGTTTGTAAGATTTGGGCTACATGGCATGAGAGGAAAATGAATGTTTTTAAAGCAAACAGAATGAATACACATCTTGAAAACATGCATAAATTACAAGTCTTATTCAGCAGTGCAAAGTGTACACCTCGAAGGCACAGTTTGTTTTGATTCCCAGTAACCTGTTGCTTCATTTTCCACGGGGGATGGGGATGGAGCACTGCCACGAATAGTAAATTGACACTTTCCCACAAAGTATTGTAATTGTTGATAGGGCCCACAAGATGATGGGGATCACTACTTCTCTATTCAACAGTGCTATGGCCTGACAATGAATCTCCTCCCCTTACTTAAAGTTCTTTGGCAGCAAGTAGTCATGATGGCGCCAAAGTAGTACTGTACTTCTATATTAGACAAGTCTTTGATCTGACCACAGAAACAGCAAATAGGTGAGTTTTTAAGCTCAAGAGGAAAAATTCCTCGCCAAATTCAGCAAATTAATTTGCGAATATCAATCGCAAGTACACAAGGGAACATCATACTTCAATTAAACCCAATACTGGTCGTCTTTCAGCATTGGAGTGGGAGATTTAGATCTGCGAGAGGTCTTGAATTCCACAGAGATGAGTGGTAATGAATTTCTGCCAAAAACTCTCTCTCTTTCATTACTTTCACAACCTCTCGTATTCTCATCACTGCCTGGAGCTTCAGCATCAAATGGCCCCCAGAAGGTCATGCCAGGGGCCAGACTCCGCCTCCTGGGGCCTTCTGGTACCCGAGGTGAGGCGGGACAACTGGCAGCACCAAGCGGGGTGACCACCACGGACGGCACGGCCACGCTTTGCTCCGGCCGTCCCAAGTATGGGCTACCCTCGGTGGGTAAGTGCAACGCGGCCAGCTCCTGAAGAAGACGCATCCTGGCCTGCTTTTCCTTTCTGTGTCGAAACACCAGAATTAACACCACGAGGATGACGATGAGGAACAAACAGGCCAGCAACGGCAGGATGATGAGTAGAGGGTCTGAGGCGGGTCGAGGGAGGACCTCCACGTGAACAGGACGTGTGTCAGGAGGCTTTGCTGGACCGTGTTCTGGCTCGGAGGGAGGGCGAGTCTGCGCTGGGGATCCGCGTCGCCACATTGGTTCATCCACATCACTCCCTGACCGGCTGCCATGACTCCCACCCCGCTTGTGATTTGCTGTGCGGTGGTGAAGTCTCTGTCTATGGTGTGTCTTATTGTGGTTCTTGGGTGTCAGTATGTGAGGGTGTAAATCCACTTCTGCCCTGCCTGACGTGGGGGCTCCCTTCCCCGCCCCTCCTATACCCACTGCTGTGGTGGTCTTGTTCCGTGTGTGCGTCATCTTATGTTCACTACTCACACCATCCGCTTTTTTCGAGCCAGGCAGGCCATGACGCATTTGGTGGTGGGGTAAAATGGTGAAGTGAAGCTCACCTTTGGCCGGCTGGACGTTTCCCGCTTTCAACATGAAGACGAACGAATCATTGAGAGGCGTGGCAGGGGCGTGGCCTCGAGACGTCACGAGCACGGATTTGTTCTTTGGGAGTGGACCGTCGTTGTCGCTCAGTGTCTCCTCAATGGCAACTCGTCCTTGAACCACGTCACGGAAAGTAAACGACTTGAGGACTTCTGGGGCTCCGTTGGGGTCATATGACATCTGCACACATGCAGGCAGAGCAAAGAGAGTGGCTTTTATTACAGGTTGGGACCAGCTCAGGCTTATTTGATGTGCAAATCCTGGGTATTTAATGAATGCTTTTTGCCAAAATCCATACCAAAATTAGAAATGTAATATCTGGGGCGGCCCAGTAGTCAAGTGGTTAGCGTGTCGACCTCACAGTGCAGAGGTACCGGGTTCAATTCCAGCTCCGGCCTCCTTGTGTGGAGTTTGCATGTTCTCCCCGGGCCTGTGTGGGTTTTCTCCGGGTACTCCGGTTTCCTCCCACATTCCAAAAAAATGCATGGTAGGCTGATTGAACACTCCAAATTGTCCCTAGGTGTGAGCGTGAGTGCGGATGGTTGTTCGTCTATGTGTGGCCTGCGATTGGCTGGCAAACGGTTCAGGGTGCCCCCCGCCTACTGCCCGAAGACAGCTGGGATAGGTTCTAGCACGCCCCGCGACCCTCGTGAGGATAAGCGGATCGGAAAATGAATGAATGAATACTAAGTGGTGCAAGTATGCAAAGTGACAACAATATGGTCAGAAGAAGCCATACCTTAACTAGTTTCCCATGTTTCGGTGGGGACAGAACCTCGAAGACCGGATTGACTCTGCTGATTCTCGCCAGTTCGGAAGCATCCATCATGGATTTCCCCAGTTTCACAGCGATGCCACTGGGGACTCTCACTGGTTCTCGCAGATAGATGAGAGGTCGCACTACTACCCTCACCGTCTGGGCGCTCACGTTTCCATATTCGACACCCGGCGCCGAGGCCGACACGGAGATCTGAAAGCTGTCCTCCGACTCGCTAAGATCAGTCATGTGATAGACAACGCGGCCATATTGGAGATCCTCATGGAAGAAGGTCATGACTTCCTGGTCGTTGATTGCGATGCGTCCGTGACGAGGGTGTGCGGTGACCGTATAGGTGATGTTGGCTTCGGTGCGACTGTTTGTTTGAGCTGACAGCTGGTCGGTCGTCAGGATCACTGCGGTCCTGCCTTGAACCAATGATAGGCCGGTGTTGTTCACGATGGAAACGGAGGGCTTAATCACCTCCAAACTGAACAGTTTGTAGAGTGGACGATGATGTCCGTCAGTGACGTTAAAGTAGAAAACTCCAGTTGATGGCTCACCCTGGTGAAAGCAAGCCAAAAAAAAAAAAAGACAGAAGACAGTCAATTAAAAGCAAGGATAGAAGCATTACGTTAAATGGGACATATGAAAAATGAAGTTTTTAATTTGCTTGGATGCAAAAAGTTAGGTCACTGTAAAGCAGGGGTGTCAAACTCATTTTTGTCGTGGGCCACATTGTAGTTAGCGTTTCCTTCGGTGGGCCATTCTGACTGAAGTTCAGTGTGAAGTCAAATACATGTATGGTTGTCTCAGATTACAAATGCGCAACAAATCAATGAAGGACTAGTTTTGAAATCAGGGACTAGTAATAATGTTAAATTCGTTTTGAAATTTATTTTAAAAGAGAGATTGAAAGCACCATTTACATTGTTGGTGTTTAGCAAGAAACATGACGTTTGATGCACATCAATTGCTTCGGCAGGCCTCATAGAATGATGTGGTGGGCCAGATCTGGCCCCTGGGCCTTGAGTTTGACACCTGTGCTGCAAAGGGATGCCCAAGCAGAAATAATTTCAATTTTCCTCTTTTTTTTTTTTTTGAAAATGTGTTCATGTGGAAGCCGTTCTGCACTTCTGTCCAAGTGTCACGTAACAGTGTGAGTCTATTTTACGAAATAATTGCCCCCGTACAGAGTTTCTGAACCCACGACTTGGAAGGTAATCCTGGTGAAGCTTTTGAGCCATTTTCAGAGTGAGGTATTTTGATAAAAGCATTTTACAGACATTTGTCAAAACACCTGGAGACCGTGTTTTTGAAGAAAACAATATTGACTTTCTAAAGCACATATATGGGCAATTAAGACGGAAAATTTACTTTTTTTTTTTTTTACCTGCTGTATAAAATGCAGCCGGCCGCGGTTGACATCATACTGCGTAAAAGACGTTACAGGTTCTGGTCTTTCGCCCAGCGTCAGGTAGCCGTTGTTGGGCTCGCTGATCACAAGGTAATGCAGCTCCTCTGGAGGGGTGTCATGATCTTCAACCTGTTGTTGAAGAAGAAAAAAAAATATATAGCGGATGCAACTCATTTTATTTTGTATCAAACAACGCAAAAATGAGCCCACCTGCAAACTCTCTGGTCCAAGAACTACTCTTTCCCCAACTACAACTTTCATACTTGGGGATCTGTTCCGAAGCAATGGCGGCCGGTCATTGACCGGCGTCACTGTGATGTTAAAAGTCTCCATCACAGTCAGGCTGTCCTTGACGTGGTGAGGAGGCAGCAAGTCGACCGGCGAAAGGGAAGACGAGGCCGAATAGGATGCCAACGAGGAGGAATCCGAGGGAAAAGCGGACAAGTGAGACGGAGATAAAGATGACGAGGCATCCAGAGGGGCCACCCAGGCCTGAAAAGTGAAGCTGTCACTCGTGGTCTCCGAGTCATCGTGGATGTATGCGATGCCAGACTTGTTCAGAGTGATCTGAGAGAAATCCGGTTGGTCTCTGAAAGGAAAAAAAAAAAAAATGTAGACACCGGAACTCCGGTACACAAATGAAACAGATGCCTTCAAACTGAGGAAGGAAGGAAATAAGGAACCTGGTGAGGTTGCGTCCTTGGATTGACAAAGCTCCGTGTTGTGGCAGGGAAATAACACGGTAAACGACCTGATGGTTTTTCTGGAGTGTCTTGGGCACTTTCTCCAGGAGATTAGAGGCATCCAGTTTCGATTGGTCGATTGTAACCCTGCCACCTTCGGACACCACAGCACCTGAGAGACACGTTAAAGTTAAAAGTCATTTCAATGAAAAGATTTGTCTTTGCGTACTTACTGGGCCTTTACAATTCTGCTTTGCTACAATCGTGTTACTATCATACTGGTTTTTAATTTGATTGTTTTTATATTCATGGCTTAGAAGTGGTTTTCATACAAATATTTGTGATATAAATTCATGTAAATAAACAATTATATTAGGAATTCAGTAACGCTGGACAAAGGCTTTTTTTTTTTAAATCTGAGATGGCTTTATATGTCCCTAAACATATTTTTGCACTTATTTAAAAAAATGTCTTTCCTTTTTTTTTTTTCTAGTGTCAGGTTTTTGAGATATTTTCAGGTTTCTTTATGTTTGAGCCAAACAGATTTGGCCACGCGTTATAATTTACAGCAATGACGTTTGAGAGAAAAATCCATCTTGTTATTGTTGTTGTTATGAAAACCTAATGTGCTAGATAAAAAAAAAAGAAAAAACGAGAGCAGACTAGGAATCAGCACAAAAAAAACAAACAAACAAACAAGAAAAGTGTACTTGCAATTGAGTACAAAGTTGTTGGTCAGAGTAACTAGCGGCTATTTTAGACAGCGTTTACCTGCATTGTTGGAGAGTCTGGTGTCATGGTGATTGTGACGGTTGTTTGCTTGGTCGGAGATCAAGATTGTGAAGGTGGTTGGTGGGAGGGAGGCAGGAGGAGAAGACACAGTGAAAGAAAATGTGTCCGCAGCCAACCATCCCGCTGAATCTGGCTTGTTCTGATCATACAATATAACCCCCAAATTCACCTGAAGCATAAAATGACAACTTGAATTTACCAGATTGACACATTAAAATGAAACCTTGTTCCAGATTCAAATTCATGAACGGTGACCACCATGCTCTGTGTGAATCTGGAAATGTTCTGAGTAGAGTTGTCAGGCATGTGACGTAACAAGCGGCCACGTTTCGGAGGAACGGTCACCGTAAACTCCACGGTGTGTTTTGTTGCAACGTCAATCGAGTCGTTGGTCACCACCTGAAGCTCTTGCTGAGAAATTGGGGTCACTGAACCTGTGAAATGAAAAAAATAAAATAAAAGACAGTGAGTTTCAGACAAAAGTAATAAAGAAAATATAAACACGATTCAATAGGATGTAGCACGCTAGGCAGACCGAGAATTAACATCAATTCATTCTTTGACTTCAGCAGCCTCAAATTCTTCTATTGAGTTGTTACTTAAAATAGGTTGAAAAATCTGAAGAAGTTTGGCCTCCCTGTGTGGACTTTGCATGTTCTCCCCGGGCCTGCGTGGGTTTTCTGCGGGTACTCCGGTTTCCTCCCACATTCCAAAAACATGCGTGGGAGGCTGATTGAACACTCCAAATTGTCCCTAGGTGTGAGTGTGAGCTCGGATGGTTGTTCGTCTCTGTGTGCCCTGCGATTGGCTGGCAACCGGTTCAGGGTGTCCCCTGCCTACTGCCCGAAGACGGCTGGTCTAGGCTCCAGCACCCCCCGTGACCCTTATGAGGATAAGCGGATCGGAAAATGGATTGATGGATGGATGGACGGATGGATGGGTAGACTATGATTCAGAGAACTTTACATTGATCTGTAAATACAATGAAGAGTCGAATCTCCCAAATGTCATCTTTTGTCACTCGAACAGGCTCAAGTCAT
>CAAKHF010006500.1:21472-32109 GCA_901007745.1 Hippocampus kuda | reverse complement strand
GAAGACGGGGGGGGGGGGGGGGGGTTGCACAGTGGAATTTCAACTCCAAGACTACTAATCAATATCACTAAGTGTTTGAAATAAAACCTTTTATTGACTTATTTAATCAAAATGAACTTTTATATGTTTTGAAGACATTTTAAGATGGCCATAATGCAGGTTTTCTTTTTTTTTTTTTTTTTATTCTCGTCTCATAAAAGATGAGGTACGGACAAACCAGTGAATCTATTTTCGCACGCATGTGTGTGTGTGTGTGTGTGTGTGTGTGTGTGTGCCCCCACACTGCCAGGGGGCCTTGTGAAAGCAGCCCAAGACATCCTGTATATGAGCTGTGTTTTATTATGACTGGCTGAAAGGCCACTGATCCCCTGTTGTACAAGTGCGGTTTGCAGCTTAAAATAATACAAACGAAAGAAGCAGCACAAACAGAAAAATCGCGCAAAATATTTCGGCACGGCGAGGGAAAAAAAAATAGAACAGGACGTGAAAAAACAAAATGAGAACAAGAAGAGACGGTTCTGCCAAATTCCTCGTCGACTTGTGCTTCGACTCGTGACTGGGAGGACATACCGTGGACAAAAGCAACGGGGCGCATCTTTTTATCAATGAGTCAATCATCATATTTATAAGAGCTCATTTCATACGGCGCTGTCAGAGCGTGTTTACAAAGTGCTTTGACAGTACGGCAAAGCGTGAATAAAACGGCGTGCAGAAACAAACGCAAGCAAGCAAACCTAAAAAACAAAACATGCCGATATTGATTACAAGAAACCCAAAACGTAGACGTGACATTGAAGTAGGTTGGGCTGCCGCGATCAAATATTTTTAGAATCGATTCGTCTATTGATTTTGTCCCATGGCTTAATAAAACAATCGGTTAAAAATAGATATTTGCATTCCATCTTTGTGCACGTGGCCTGGTGAGTGACATGGGTGGCGGCAAATGAGGCCGGAGAGTTGGCAGTTGTGCGCTCAGGTTGGTTTCCTGTTCGCTAACTAACCATTTGCGAGTCTGGATGGCGATTTGGAGCCTTACCGAATAATCGAGTGGCCATTTTAAGCTCATAAAATTTTATATATATTTTTTAAATTCATCTGTTATCTGAATTATAGACTACTAACTGAATGAAGGCCAAGAAAAAGACACAAGCGTCTGCGTGCACTGCGTCGTCGTGAGGGTGTGTTGGAGGCGAAGGTGCCGCACATGCAGGCGCGTGCGCGCGCGTGCGTATGTGCGCGCTCGGCTCTCTGATGCAAACTGTTGTCGTAATTGTCTCGGCGAGGCGGTGTTTATGGGTAACGACCCAGCCCACCGCACTTGCTCCCGTCTCCCCATCCAGCGACTAATTACCTGACTCCCTGTGGATTTGTTTCTTCCTTCCCCCGACAACTGTTCAGGTTGTTCCACCAAATGAGAGCGCGCTGATAAGTGCGGATACCTTGAAACGAGCCAACCTAAACAGAGCCCCGTTCGCCTCGGCGCTTCGACTGCCGCCGCGCTCGCGCTCGTCGTGCGCGCAGTCGGTGTAAATGTACCACTCAGCCCCCCCGTGTGATTCCTGTTGGAAAGGCTTGTCGAGATGCTCCGCATGTTTAACCGTATTTTTTTTGATTTGATTTTTCACAGAGAGTGAAAACCATTTCCGTCCATTTTGCAGCATGAACGGTAACGTTGACAATGAAGCATTCCGTCATTCTTTTTGGGCTTTCAGAGGAAGTTTGTCCTCACATCTGTTCTCGTAATTAAACACGCCTTCATTCTTCTCCGGAGCCAAATTTAATCAGCGCTGTTCAGAAATGTCACCCCTAACCTTTTTTTTTTTTCCCTTCTGTCTCTCAGGTGCTTCCTTTATGGGTTCCTTCCTGTCCAGCAGTTTGGGGTCACCGCCCTCCCACCCACCTCACCCCTCTGGACCGGTTTCCTCCCCATCCTCTCCCGCGTACCGGAGCGGACCCCATTCAAACGCCTCCCCTATCTGGTTCCCTCATTCGCATGAAGGTAACCACGCACACGCGCGCGACTGCACGCGTGCAACATTTGGTGTCTGGTTAATCCTGGGTTTGGGTTTTGGGATTAGACGGCGATGAGGCCATTAAGTGGTTTAACCAACAGCGAGGCCAAACACATGAAGATGCGATGCCTCAGATCACGCTGCTTACAACACACACACATACGGCGCGCGCACACACACATGCTGAACTCATTCTGGCGCGAGACGCATGTGGCTTTGGCAGAGTTTCTGTACCCTGACACCCCTCCCCCCAAATAAAAAAGACTTTTAATATCTCCTTGAACATGCACGCTAAAAAGTAATCAGGAAATATCTCTTTTCAGTGCCCCCCCCACCCAAGTTATTTTATTTTTTTGCATTGACTCTCTGTCACTCGTCATCCTTCGCCCCCTGACCCACTTTGAAGGTTTTATGAGGTCGTACACCCTCGTTACGCACACGCGTATACAATTTCCATCGCTGCAGAGGAAATTACATTGACTTACATTCATTTCCTGGGGAACGGCATTTAACCGCAAACCGAGACTCGACCCTAAAACATAATGATATACTTTATGGCGGGCTTAATTTTCATCCCCAAAGACAGGTGCGTCCTCGCTGGTCCGCAGCACCTGCGCAAACTATCCAATTCGAGAGACGGTTCGGAAATAAAAGATGATTCCGGACAGTATTTCTTCACATGAACCCGTTCCAGCACCTTGGAACCCGATAACGTGATCAGCTGTCCACTGTGGTAACCGCTGCCCCCCGCGTAAGGGTTAATTTAACCTGATTTTTGATTTGGCGGTGCACTGGTGACGTATGGAAAGTCATTTGAGCGTTCATTCGGTAGCTTCAGGCCCATGTCCTAATTTTAAATGTAAAAAAAAAAAATCTATACGAGTCATTGATCATCAAAAATAATTCTTGATTAATTTGATAATTGATGAGCGGGCCATTATATCCACACACGCTTAACCCAAGAGTATGCGGTGTACCTAATGAAGGGTCCAGTGGGGCCGTGCGTTTGGTGGCGGCCAATAGCCCCGCCGCCAAAGTCCAAAACCTCATAGACTGAACCCTTACCCCCACTTCCAGTATCCTCTTCTGAGGCAGCCCCTCCAACCCCTGTCCAGAGGCCCCACCTTCAGGGCCCCCCTGTGGGCTAACCGCCCTCCAACGGCCCCCTTCCTGATCAGAAAGATCTACGCGCGCGGTGTCGTCTTTTGACAGTTAACCGTTTGCGGTCAAACAATGAGTTTGACGTAGTTATCTGTACTTCTCAGTGCGCGTGTGTCGCGTTGGTGTGTTCTGCACGAGAGGCTGTTTTGAGTCTGACTGAATTTCTTAAAAAGATTTACAGTTCAAGCGGGATTCTGCCCAGTATGTGTAAAAGGTTGAAAAGAGCTCTCGACATGACAGCTCTTGTTGCCGTGGATTCAAATAGAACCCAGTCAGCTATCGACTAGTTTGTTTTCTTGATAATCAATACAGCATTGATGCATGACATCAATTTGATCACTGATGGTGCTGGAAATGAGCCGCGTGCTCGATCTTGACTTGGGAAACTTTGACGGCTGTTTTGAAGATAACCGTGGCACCTTTAAATAAGGCAGCACTGGCTCGGTCCCTTTTGGACCCGGCGCTGGCTTAGCAATTTCATCCGATATGGTTTCCTTTTAACCCAGCGGTTTGAAGAAGCGATACGCAGCCCCTAAAAGTGGCCACATGATATCGCCCCGCAGTCATCGTCAATTGAATTCTGACAGTAAACCCCCGACAAATTGAGACCTTTTCAACTGAATGGCTCATGACAAGAAACAGCACGTCTGATTCTTCAAGAGGGAGGAGAGAAATCACATCGCAGTATGCGAGTGCGCTTCTATTCTTTGGCGCCTTCTGGAACGTTTTGACAAATTTGCGTCAGGGGCTGTTGGACCGCAGAAATTTGATTCAGCGTTGCAGTTCCGAAACGCGACAACCGGCTCATTTGTAGCTCATCTGGCAATAAATAGCAACATTTAAGCCCTGGAAATGAGCACTAATGTCTCCTGGAGGGGCTGTCTTATAAATCAGCTTCATAGAAAGAAGAGGAGGCGGCGGGATGGCAAAGGGAGCAGAGAGCAGCGGCAGTCAATGGAGAGCACGGGGGTGTGTGTGTGTGTGTGTGTGTGTGTGTGTGTGTGTGTGTGTGTGTGTGTGTGTGTGTGTGTGTGTGTGTGTGTGTGTGTGTGTGTTAGGTTTTTACTAGTATACCGTGCCCTCTCTTGTCTTTCTGTTCTGCATTCGAAGCAAACGTCTTGGGAGTGGGTGTGGGTTCAGTGACTTCTCTGCTAGCTACATTATTTATTCCTTTTTACTAGAAACATTTTTGTTGCATATTTCGGACTTGCGTTGACATCTTTTCTCAGCCCCCCCCCCTCCTTTTCTTTTGGCTTAGTTTGTCAACGGAGCAAATTGTGTGTAGTACATCCTTTTAAAATGTATCACAATAGAAAGCATTATTCTCAATTTTTAGACTGATAAAGAACCTATTTTAAGTATCTTTGCTTCCATCTAGTGGCTGTGCATGGTTAGTGCAGAGTTCAAATGCTTTGAAGCTTCCTCCCAAATTCGAAAGGAATGGGAGGAAATTGGATCGGGGGTGTTCCATGAATCTGGGTAATAAAGACGTAGATTTAAAAAAAAAAAAAAAGTCGTTTCCAGGTTAAATCTTGATCCAACAAAATTTGACTTTATGGAGAAGCACAACGTTTCATTCTACAGGAAACACTTGAAATCGTACAGCGAGAAAGCAGTATAACAAGGTCCAAGAGTTATTAGCTTGACCTTTACATTTTAACACTGGTAATGTATCCTGTTCTAAGGTCATATGCAGCCATAACGTGTGAGTTATTGAAATTAAAAAAAAAAAAACACACAAGCACACAAACTATCGTAAAATCTTCAACACTTAATATTGACCTTGCGTGCATAGATGCATGATTAAATAAAGTTAATTTGCACCATTGCTCTGAGGAATATAATGAAAACAAAGCGGTTCCGCGGCAGTAAATTTGTTTTGTCATTGAGAACAATAACTGAAATGCCACCATGGTGGAATGTCTCCAGGCAGGCTTTAATCATGTTACAGTGGCACATGCTCAAAGGGACCACATGAATATGTGTGCAGCGTCTGTGTGCTCATGCAAGTGTGTCTGTAGAAGATCCTATTTAATGTCTTAATTAACGGCAGATTTATGCAAACGGAGGAGAGGATGTAACTCATGCAATCCAAGGGACATGCGGGGCATTTCAGGGCATTTACTGGGAGGGGAGAAAAAAGACGATTAAGTTATTGTGAATTTGCTGAGCTAACAGTTAATTTAATTAAAGAAAAAAATAACACACTGCGTGAAATGTCGAATGCAATCAGAGGTTGCCGTTTAAAAATTTGTATTCGCAATATGTTTGAGCGGTTTTCGGTTGCCCAATCAGCAGTTTTACCTAATGAATGAGCTCATACTCTTGCCGGAGGAGACGTTTGCACTAAGGGCTTGCTTAAAACTGTGGAACCATCTCATATCGCAGCACTATGGGTTGATGAACTTGGCTATTTGAAATAGTAGAAAATATTTAGCGTTGTCCCCTTTTGCAGTCTCCGGGGAGACATATAGCAGTGTCTCTGTGGGATTTTATTCAAAATAATCCCAAAGACAGAAACAATAAACGCAAAAAAATATTAAAACAATGCAGAGTCTAATGTTGAGTCAAACGCTGAGGAAAAAAAATTGATGTTTTAAGACTAATTTGAAAATGGACATAGAGGGGGCTTGCCTAACATTTACGTAGAGGTCATTCCATAGAGATGGACCGGCAATGGAAAAAGTTTGATCCCCTCTTAGCCTCCGCTTCATCCTTGGTACTGCGAGGGCCCCAAAATTGAACCCTGCGGAACACCTTACGGCAGCAGAACAGAGTGGGACCGAAAGCAACCAAGTCTCATCTAAAAAGTCCCGCCTATCAAATAAGATCCAAACCATTTTAGGACGCCACCGCTATTGTCCACCTGGTAAAGGTCATCCTTATCAAACGCTGCTGTCCCGTCCAACAAAACAAGACGTGCCTCACACAGTGCTGTGGGACACCTCCTGATGAGGCCCAGGCTTTTGCAGGCCAAGACACCCACAGACAGCCATCCTGTTAGTTTTTTGGCATGGTGATTCACTACTTCAAAACATTAAAGTGCTACAATGATAAAGAATATCCAAGGAAAGGGTAGGTTTGTTGCACTGTTGTGTACAGCGCAGCGGTGGACAAGGAAAGCTGCATTATGGATGTTAAGGTCGAGCTTTGTACCTTAATAGGAATTGTCCGCTCAGCTTACATTGGGCGATGTCCTGTGTTTCACGTGGTGCACGCCGAGTATGTTTATCTTGAGTGTAAACATGATACTCAGGGTTCTCCTCTTGTCACTTCCTTGTCTTGATGCATCATGAAACTCAAGTCTATTTTTACCACATTGGTCTGTGCTATTTGAATCATCCGAGTGTAGAAAAGAAGGCTCGACAACGCGAGGCTACGGCCGATCAGATCCCCAGATTGATTGCCAAATGTTGCTTAGGTTGGTGGCGGATCAAAATTCAGCAACATGTCTTGTGCTGGAATCTTGAGGAACTGACTTGATGATAAATGGAATCATCAAATGAGGCCTAAATTCTGTTCACGGTTGATTTGTTTCAAACTCTGCCTGCACCTTTTCTTGCTGTTTTTTTTTTTTTCCATTCTGCTGATCCAGCTAGTTTAGTCCCATCTTGGCTCTCTTTAGGTGCCGGGGACTTCGTTTTCCACAGTAGAGTTAGTACTCCCCCGGTGAGGCTGGTCGTGATGGCAACGCTGCATACGGCGACACATAAACAGTGGAGAATATTGGTGGGATTAGACCTTCAGGAATATCAGGGACCTCACTGTTTAGGAAAGCTCCTACCATCCAGAGGGAACAAACACATCATTCAAAGTATAAACGGTGCCTCATTTCAAATGAGGGGAGGGGGAAAGCGCCCTTTCACGGAAGATATGCTTTTTTGTAATTTTGTTGAAAGGGAACTGGCTAATTAGTGGTGGAGGGTGTAAAGTGCCAGATGTTCGGCGTGCAAGGTTCTGATTGGAAAGTACTGCAGCTTGAGTGGAACGGCAGTGATGACGTCGCTTGTTTCCCTTCATGTGGCTTCGCTCCCCCGTACCTCACTCAGATTCTCGTCGATGATTTTGGAACATGTGACATAAAATGCTCTGTCTTGCGTCACAGGCTCATCGCGTATATAAAGTACCCAGTGCAGTCTCGATGTACTTTGGGTGTCTGCATGTGTTATTGAACACATCTGAAAATATTGCCTTACTGTATTCCCTTCCTTGGAATTGTATTGTATTCCCTCCTGGAAGACTCATGCGTGCGTTTGGCATTCAGCACAAGCAGCTCCCTAGTGCATGATAGTGAAAGGTAAATATTGATGAAGAGGTCAAGCAAAACAAATGCTTCATGTCTAAGTGCTTGGGAAAAAAAAAAATCAACGAGAAGGAACAACTTGCAGCCTCCCTCCAAGTGTCCAACAGGTGGTGCACTAAAAAGGGAACTCAATGCTTGACAGTTGAACATATCGAATTTATTGGACCCCTCAGGCTTTATAAGACAACCCTCAAGCGCGGAGTGGTATGTAAAGTTTCGGAATTATCAATACAAAGAAAAAGGGAGTCAATTATAAGCATGATGTTTCTCCGGAATTTGTATGGAGCCTTTGCTGGTCCCCGACGATTGAGTTTGGAGTTGCTGTCGCTCTGTCAGCCACAACATGACCAACATGTGCGTCACTCACATAAAACTTGAAAGCCACTCGGTCTCTTTTGTACACGACGTAAAGTGTCGGCTCTTCGAGAAAAATGTAGAATTCGGTTTTTCCCTCCAGCAGGCGCACCTGTTCCTTGTCCCCACTCAAGCCTTGCCATGTATTGAAGGACTGCCAAGCTGCCGAGTCATTGTCGGATTATTGACCTTGTTGCCGCTCGTGCTCAAGTGTTGTTTTCTAGACCTCTCGATCTCGTCATGGTCGTTTTTGCATTGGTGCTATTTTGTCCTTGATCTTATTTTGTTTTGTGTAACTGGACTCTTGTCATTTCATTAATATTCTCAGCTTCACTATTACCTTGCGCTTTTTGTTTCTGCTTTGTATTTTCCTGGCTTCTTTTCGACCAGCGATTTCTGTTTATACTTTGTCGGTGTGCTTTTTTTTTGTTTTGTTTTTTTTTTCATATAAATACAGATGTTTTTTTTTTTGTAACACAGTTTATCTGTGTCTGCATTTTTGGGATCCACACTCCATCTGATTCGTCTTCGGACCTTGTCAATTATCAGACAGTAAAATAATAAGATGTGAAGAATTTTTGCACCAGAATAAGGAAGTAGAAATGTATTTTATTTTGTGTGTTCCCTGTACTTTAAATCAGGAAATATTTCAGGCCTGTGTGATCGTTGAGCTCTTGAGGTTTCCTCCTGATGATTGCCATCCTGCGGAGAACCATAAAGAAAAAAATAACAGTTTTATTGTAAAGCAATTTCCCCCTCTACAATGAGAAGTTTATTGCTGAAGACATTTTAATTTATTTTTTTTATTATTGTTATTATTATTTCACATCACACCTTATGAAGGCTTCTTCCCGTGTACGTTTGAAATATAGCTGAGTTAATATGGAAACGTCTGCAAGCAGATTCCTGTTTAATAGTGCATATTTTAGTGAGGCTATATTGTAAAAGCCACTTTCATGCAGGCGATGCGGTGCAACGGCCACCGTTTGCATTACCTTATCGCATGTTTATTCGTGTGCTTGTAAAAGGACCTCGCATGCCACAGCGAGGCTTGCTGCTGACTCCAAGACCGGTGTCGGCTCTGATTTGGCCCTCAAGAGGATACACGTGATGCAGATATTCTGCTCGTGAACACATTCTGTCTATTGCCACCACACTGAGCACCTAATGAGCACAAATAGCTATTTTCTTGTCTTTTTTTTTTTTTTTTTTTTGTGAGAGGGACGGGCGGGGGCTGTGAAGTGATATACCGGCATGTTGCCATAGAAACAACAGACCGAGAACAGGAGCATTAGATCTTCCTCCCTCAAGCTTGGGCGTGTGCGCGTGCGTGTGCATGTTTGCATTAAGATTCTTGAGTTCAGTCCAACAGGCACTGTACTGCCCCTTGCAGCGGTTTTACTTTTTTATACGAGATACACCTGCATAGAGCGAGCTTTTTAATCAACACCGTTCCTTCAATGACATTTTGACGTCGTTACCGGAAGCTTCCGTGTTTACTGGCCTTGGTATTTCATGAATGATTGACCTGTGTACAATTCTGGATGCCTCGCTTCACGCTGCCATCAATAGTTCGGTTCTCGGTTGCTCGGTGACGTTTGCGACGATCAATTATTATTTTTTTTTCCCCCCAATGCAACAGAAAGCATCTGAATTCTCCTTACAATTCACACATCAGCACTTTTGACCTCGACAAAATTGCCTCCTTAACAACGATGGTCGTGTTGGAGAAAAAAAAAGGGGCCGTCTGATTGGTTCCCGTGCTCAGATTCACCCGAGTCTTTTGAGGAGGGAGGTTCATTCAGCCTGAGGCGAGAGAGACCCCGCTCCCCCGCACCTATCAGCACGGTGACAAATGGCCTCATCATACACTGGTCGAACGCAATGAGGTCAAAGGGAACAAAATTAAGAAATAAACCATAAGAGAAAGGAACATGAAGACATCCATCCTGAATGCGATGACAAATGTACAGTAAATGTATCGTTCCACATCTCTCCTTCACTCATCTCTGATTTGAGATTGATGCAGACAAGCCACGCCTTGATTTTTTTAGCCGGCGTCCATGTTGATTATCGTAATTACTGGGCTGTTTTCGGAGATCTCTTCAGGGACATAACCACGCTGATTAAATTGGAGTCACGCCTCTCAGCTGCTTCTGTGTCATGTACCGGCGCTCCCGAATGCAGCATGACAGCATGGTGACATCTCCATCAGTTGAGCTCATTTTATTCAATCTTCGCCTGCTTCATTCTTTTTTTTTATGAATCGGACGTGGCTGCTAAATTGAATCGCGTTTCTCAGTGATCAGATTTTAAAGCGATGCTGATGAGAGCCATGATCCAGTTGACTGCATCTCCCATTTTGAAAGTACTATGTTGATTCCTGCAGAGGCAATCTGATGGTGTCGAATGCATCTAGCTTGCATGCATGAAGTATGATGGACTGAGAAACCACGGAATGAATATCGGAGCTGCTGCGATCGTGCCCAGTAGTGGATATTCCCTGTGACAGCTTCTCATCACATGGGGGGAAACAGTAAAAAAGAAATTGATTTCAAACAATAATATTATTGAGTGGCAGCCCGGTGGGTGGTCGAGTGGTTAGTACGTCGACCTCACAATGCAGAGGTGCAGGGTTCGATTCCGGCTCTGGCCTTCCTTTGTGGATTTTCCATGTTCTCCCCGTGCCCACGTGGGTTTTCTCCGGGTACTCCGGTTTCCTCCCACATTCCAGAAACATGCATGGCAGGCTGATTGAACACCCCAAATTGTCTCTGGGTGTGAGTGTGAGCGCGGATGGTTGTGTG
>CAAKHF010006498.1:4822-16117 GCA_901007745.1 Hippocampus kuda | reverse complement strand
CATGTCTTTCGAACATGCTATTTTCGGTATAGAACAGTTGTTGTTGTTGTTGTTGTTTTTTTACATCTTCACCAATTTTTAAAATGTGAGCAACCACACAAAGGCTGATGAGAAATTCGGGACGTGTTTTTTTTACGGACCTGCGATCTTAATGAGGATAAGTGGACTAAAAATCGAATGGAGAGATTTGATGTGTTCATGAGCCTGCTCCCCCAAACCAGATGTGTAGTGCAGTACCAGGACTGACCTGTGAGAGGCAGCATTTTTCCACAGAGCCTCCAGATTGCTGTAAGAGTAGTAGAAGAACAAAATGGAAGAGGCGAGGCTAACGGCTTATGTGGCAACTAAGTTGTGGCAAGCTCTTTGCCTTGTCATTTTTATTGTGGAAAATGACTTTTAAGATATGTTACACAACCACTACAGTAGTTTTCTATTTAGCTATTATCACATTTTATATCACATTGACAGACTGATAAAATCGGATAAAAAAAAAAATCACCTTTTTCCAAGCCATACCCGCAATACGCAGAGTTGCCAAACTGCGCGGTACAGAACAAAAGTCCAACACTTTCTTCTCTGTGCTTCAATGAAATTAATGACACATTTGAGTTTTTGTTGTGTGTAGTCTTTGATGTGTTTTGTTCTTTTCGAAAGGTAATTATGGTGAAACAATGTGCTTGGGGTACTACACATTATCCGGAGAGGTTCAAGGGAATTTGTGTGTGTGTGTGTGTGTGTGTGTGTGTGTGTGTGTGTGTTGTGTGTGTGTGTGTGTGTTTGACTGCGAATGCTCCTCGCCCAAAGGCAGATTTGGCCAGGTTGTGTAAATAAACGAAAGTAACAAATTATGATGAAAAGCTGCCTCTTCAGGCCAGAGAGAGCTCAGATCCATTATTCATGGTGTTTAGCGTCGCCAACCGAAAGGAAAGGTGAGCATGTGTGTGTGTGTGTGTCAGCATTTGTGCTCCATTATTCGGGGGGCTTAACATTCCTTGCATAGGAGCGCCAAAATGAAAAGAACAAAGAAGAACGCCATTTAATTTTGGAGAAGAGTGATAACGTCAAACTATATGCTGAAAAGGATTCATATTGGATGGATGTCTGCTTTTCAATGGACATGTCGGGTGTTCGGAAGGATCCCGCACAGAATCTGACCCTCCAAATGTAGACTCAGGAAAGTTAATCTACCAAAAATGTTTATTTACGAAGCACAAATAAAAACGCTGGACAACAAGCCAGGAATAATGTGAAGAAAACAAAAAGCGTCCTTAAATACTCCCAAGAACTGTGATGCCAGACAGGTGCGCAGCAGGAAAACCAAGAACGCCTCTGCCACCTGCTGGAGGCTAACAGAATGACATGACATGACAGGACATTGTGCTGCTCCTTCTGGTGTGAGCACCTTGGCCATTTGTGGGCAGTGTAATAAAGACCTCAGCATAGACAGTACAGTCCATATTGACGTCACAACTAAGGTCACTGAGCCGCAGGACTGTTAGTCGTTCTTCGTAGAGGATAAAGAATATGTCTGAGTATTGTTATATAATCTGTCTACATGTGTTGCTCCATGTTTGCCTTGATTTTGAATTTTGGAGGGAAATGGTTTCGTTGTGATTCTGTGATATTAAATCAACAGCTACAGTGTATTGCTGCTGCCATGCTAACGCATATGTTATCTTGATGGTGGATTTCTACATTTTGGATGACAAAAAACAAAAACAAAAAAAACTGAAATGTTTTTTTGAATACAGTCTCGCTTATTTTGAAGGCAATGACCATTTTGTGAAAAAACAAACAAAACCACATCACCGACAATATAATGCATGCACAATGAATGATCAAATTCATTTACCGGTAAATGTAGTATCTATTTTATTGTATTTAATTTTTTTGTCTAAATGTTTTATTTTAGAGAATCTTGAATTATAAAATTGTAATTTTAAGTCAATTTCTGCCAATACGGCACAGTCCCCATAGTAATAAATGTGGCTGTGATGTAATTTCATCTTCATAATAGCATTATGACACTGCAAACATATTCCCAACAGTGCCAAAGATTAATTTTAATTAAACATTAGCTCCTTTATTTATTTTTTTAACCTCGCAACATTCTGGGGAATTATTTAAACACGGATTCCTCCTAATGATGTCATCCATTGAAATGAGCTGTTTTAATTCTTATGGATTTACGATGCAAGCCTCTAATGCTGCTCTCCCACGCAGTGACTTCTCATGCAAAGTCAGAGAGAGGTGGCATTTTAATGTGGTGCGCGACGGCAGCAATTACAGAAAATAACACATCCGTATTCTATACCCGCAATATGACAATAATGAAATAGAAACATCATGGAAAATGTAATTCATCAAACTGCGGCCGTCATAAAACCTTTCGTAATCGTACATGTAGTCTTTTAAGTTACATTTCAACACTGTCATAAAGGTGTAAAAAGTAGGCCACCACGTAAAGTAATGGGAACATCACATTTGACAATCAAAATATTGTAAAACAACAAGTTGTGTACTCATCCTTAATTGAGTGGAACAATGTGAGACCACGGCATATATTCCGTTGTTGTTAGCAGTATCGTTGCTATAAATTACTGAGGCGCCAGGACGGGATACGTGGTTATTTTCTAGATGGTCAAATAGAAACCAAACTAAGCAATGATAAGGACTTTAGACTCTGCATTTTTATTCAGTTACGTCTTTCTAACAAACAAAAAAAAGAAAAAAGAAACATTGCTACAATTTGTACTCTCCTTCCCTCTGCGTCATACTTCAAAGTTGTCTCTTGACCTCTCTCGTTTCGAGGTTCTGCTTTTCAGAACTCCTCTGAGTGCAAAGCTGAAGGGCAGAAAATAAAGAGCCGCTCAATTTCGACCTTCAATCAATGGCCGCGAATGTTAGTGAATGTAAAATGGTGCTCATGCAAAGTGGTTAATGTTGTGCTTTTTAAATGAATGTATGAATGAGACAAATAAAGGGTTTCTTATCTTATGTTATGTTTAAGGTAGCTCGCTACCTAGCAAGACAGCAAGATTGTTAGCAACATAACTAGCGAACATACTGTATTGGCCCGAACATAAGACGGCCCTGATGATAAGACAACCCCCTCTTTTTCAAGACTCAAGTTTGAAAAAAGACTTTTTGAATACCAACTTAATTTTTATACAGAAAATAATTACAGTACATCTGAAACAAATGATTATCACAATATATTTGAGAGAAAGAGCATGTTATTTTGTCAAATTCAAATCTAAAGTGCAATCACATTCGTAAATGAATGGCTTCTGGTTTTTGAAATGTAAATTACATCATAACTTCTCCTCAGCTGCCGGTTAACCTGGCCGATCTTCGACCCACTTTTCTCCAGATTATCACTACGTTTCTCCATTTTCTGTTATCTCTTCTATTATTTTCTTCTATTTTCCTTGTTACCGCTATTTTTTTTTTTTTTATTCTTCGTGCTACCGCTATTTTTATTTTTATTCTTTGTGACTTCCCAGGCCGCCTGGGAAGTCAAGTTCAGCATTCTCTTCAATGATATCTGGCGCCATCTAGCGTCGTGAATGAGTATAACGTCTAGACCCCAAATATAAGATGACCCCCACTTTTTCAGTCTTATTTCAATGCAAAAAAACACCGTCTTGTATTCGGGCCAATACGGTACTGTATGTGAAGTAAACAAGCCGAACCTTTATTGCCTGGGGGTTGAGGAGACTCACTGAAGCATCCTTCAGTCCTCACCACTGTCTTCTCTGGTGTTTCTGCTGCCTGCTGCTGGAGTTTAGTCTTCTTCTTCTCTGACGCGGCTTTCTTGGCATCCAGGCGACGCTGTCGACAGGACTTGGCTGGTTCGGGCAACTTGCGTACTTCTCGGCGGAAAGCCTGAAGCACCTGAATGGCTCCCGTCTTCATCTTGAGGCGCTGGCCTTCCTCGCTGCCAAATTCGTCAGTGGTGGAGAGTTTGTAGAGAGGCAAGACGTGGAGCTGTTCATCTGGAGGGATCTCCCCTACCCTGCGGTTGTCCTCCTTGGTCAAAGTGCACACCTAAAAGTGAGTAAGAAAAGAAGCACAACTTAAATGCTACCACCTTCAGCTTTTCACTCTACTGTCGGGTTATAAACAAGTCCCATAATACTAAAGTCCATACCACTGTGCAACCATTGTAAAGGTTGTGCTGGTCCTTATGGGCGTGGGCGCAGAAGTCCAGGCAAGCAGTGACTCCAGCAAACGGTCTGCCTGCCTTCAAACCAAGCCTGCAGTCTGAAGCCTTCGTCTCTGATTGACACTGGCAGAGAGAGCAGACAGATCACATGACGATTGCAAAGGAAATGATCTTTTCACTTTTACGATTACATCACAATGCCATCAAGAAGAACCTGATGAAGCATTTCCAAGTATATTCTCCAGAATTTGAAGCAAACGGAAAGCCGATAAATGGCTGAACGGTAACAAAATGTCTACTCTCAACATTCTGATATGTCATTTGATGCGCCAAAGTTTGCACATGCATGCACTGCACACCACCTGATAATGTTATCTGAGATGAGCAGAAGCAGTGTCTGGTATGACCACCTGTACTGTGCCAAACTGCCCATGTCAAAGCTCTGATGTTGACATGGCTTTGCATTTTCAATGCAAGCCAGCATCATATCAAAATGAACTGGAGCAGGTTGTTTGAAGGTCAAATTTCAACTTGGATATTGTCAGTGAGCTTTTAGTTTAACAGATGCAACTTTTCAGTGTGTGCTGGTAAAAGGTTCATCTAGTCACACAGCACTAATGTATGTTTTAATGCTCCTTTAATGCTCAATGGCAAGTCTGGATATGTACCTTGCCACATTAATGGCTACCTTACTTAAGTAGCACAAGGTGTTCTATAAATGACAGCTTCCCATTAATTGAGGCGCTCACGACCCGCTCCGCAGCATTTCGGCATCCAGGTCTGGGTGCTTGTCATCCATGTGTTCCATGTTGAATTATAAATACTGTTAAGTATCCATTCACATCTCTCACATTTGGCGAGACGCGTGGTGTATTCCAATAAAGTCGGACACTGGCGCGTTTTGGCTGCCGCTGCTCAACCCGTATTGTTTTGTGTTTTTTTGTTATTGTAAAGTGTCCTTGGGTGTCTTGAAAGGCGCTTATAAATAAAATGTATTATTATTATTATTTCAAACTCTAGCAGAAAAAGGTCCCTGCATGCAGTAAACACTAATAGCGAGAAATATCGAAACAATGCAGGCTTTCAATCAATCTATAAAAGCTCACATATAACAAGAAGAATGATGAGGGTGAAATCACTTTTGTGTTTTACTTAATTACAATCAATGGTCCATCTAGCCACTTACGCTGCACTACCTAATCACGTCACGGGGCGTCCATCCTTCACTCTAGTGGTTGGGATGTTAAACGTTAACTATTCATTAAGATTTTTATACTGTCCGAGGGCTGAAATAATAAACAACAAATCTTCTCAGGCCATAAAACCTTTATAAAGTCCTGGATCTAAATACAAATATCAACAGTGCGTAAAAAATATTACGGTAAATGTTTTTATGTTCCATTGTTCTAAAGTGTGTAAAAATGTTCAAAAGGTATTTCTGATTGTTATGAAAATGATTCGAATCAGTATCCTTGTCGTATTTTGTTGAACTGAATTTATTTGTTGTTTTGCCTTTAGCTTTTATTTCACTGCTTTTTACTGATATTTGATGTTTTTGCTGTGGTATCTTTTCCTTTTTTTTTAAAACCTATATATAATTGACTTGTTTTGTTAGCCACTGCGAGTTGCAAACGAAGTTCTAATTATCAATCTATTGTGTCGGTCTTGACGTCATCCAAAACTACCATATGCCAATTGAGATGAATATACATCAGCAAATATGGTCATGCCGTACCTCCCCAAAACATATGCTACCAAATCCAGTGCTACCGAAGCAAGTTAGTGCAGAGCCCTGTATTAATACAGCTCAGCCAGAACATTTGTGCCTCATGTTACTGATGAGTATATGAATTACTTCAATCGTTACAAGACTGACACCAGCCTAAACCAGAATGCAACTGTACAGACGCCTTTCTCTGTAACTGGTTTTAAAAGGCTACACTAATCAGTAGGTTCCATTGCTATGGAATGTTTTTGGATACAACAGACCTCTCTCCAAATTGTCTTAATTGTTAACATGAAAGGAATGCGATGGGTAAAGGTGGCGCATAATCTTGAGGATATGTTTTCTAATTTCAGTATTCAGATACATATTTATCTATGCACCAACCTGGTTACTGTAGGCCTGAGGAGCCAACTTCTTGTACAATGGAGCCACTTCGGTGGCCAGATTCTGGAATTGGTCCCTGAGTTTGTTCTCCTGAGCAGAAAAAAAAAAAAAAATGAAGACGTTGGAAATAGCATGCCACACTCAAAATTCTGTAACATAAATGTTGATGATTTGAAATAGCAGAAGGACCTCTTCAGGGCGCTCTCCTTGTAGCCGGAACTTGCGCGGTGTTTTGCTTCGGGCGTATTTACAACCATTGAAGTACATGCTCCAAGAACAGCCAAAGGAAAAGGAAGCACCACAAGTGTCAGGGTCCTTGCCTTGACATGCACACGTACGACTGCAGGGGGAGACAATGAACACATTTTCAGAATGAATTAAGATTACGGTACCGGTACACCAAAATGTACTTTCAGCAAAACGCCACAAACTAAGATCAAGATATCAAGCGAACACAAAGAATAAAGAAAAGTCAGTATCCGAATACCACTAGTATCATTGTACTTTGGTTCCGTACGCTTATGAGATTTTGAGCAAATACCTTAAAAAAAAAATTGTGTCTTTACATGTAAAATGTGTGCTTTGATATTTTTGAGTCGTATTTCCAGCAAGGCATCACTTGGGTTAAGCAAGTCCTAAATCATAACAATCTAAATAATATTTTTCAGTTACAACATACAGTGTGTTGGAGTGAGAGTAATGACATGATTTTTTGTGCTTTTTTTTTTTATCTGATTACAATACAAAAAAAAATATATTTTTTAAAGTTAAATGACCAACAAGTGAGAGCATGAGATTGAATGTATTGAATAGAATCATTTAAAAGTTATATTTAAAAAGAACTGATCAAACCATTTGCTGTACACAGTTATATAGTGATCTCATACACTATTGTCTTGAATACGCTATTCTTTTTGTCAAGTACAAAATGACCATGTAAATTTCATGTGAATGTAGCATTCACATGAGTAACATCTTTGCGCACATTGAAGCCTTGAATAAGAATCACCCTTATGACTTTATGATATTTATTCTATTGTATGTTTTTTTTTTTGTTTTTTTTTCACAAATCCTTGGACCTACTGTGCTAACCTGGGTCCTCGCAGACTTTATTTCATGCCATGCAATGCGAAAATGTAGGTTGGTAAGACAAAAAAGGTCCGTGGATCCTTGTTTCTTTGAATTTTGAGGAAAGGAAAATTCCTTGACTCCTTGAAAACTCAATGAGTAAAATTTCTAAAAAAGCAAAATTAGAATATACTGAAACAATATCAAAAACAAACAAACAAACAAACAAACAAACAAACAAACAAACAAACAAACATAACTGTCAAAACAAACCCCGGTTGTGCCTGCACGTTTTGACCTCCAAGAGGCAGTGTGGTGTCATGCATGGATGGAGTACAAAACTAGAGAATAGAGCAGTGGTAGGGAACTCCGATTCCTCGAAAGCCATATCCTGCCTGTTTTACAGCTCTCCCGACTCCAACACACTTGATTCATTTGTTCATGATTGTTTCAGGCATCTACAGAGCCTGTTGATGAGCTGATCAATTGAATCGGGTATGCTGAAGTAGAGAGCTCTAAAACAGGCAGGATATGACTCGCGAGTAATCGAAGTTCCCAATAGAGGAATTTGTGATTGAAATCTATTAATATAAGTCGTTTTTCACAGATTGGGAAGAATTTTTGACTTTGAGTAGCGTTATCATACCTCTGTGTATGTGTTTATGTGTGAATATTCCTTATTTGAAGGAATACCACTGCCGAAGTTGATGCTAATTTGCTGTTAGCATTTGATTGGGATATTACATTGACTTTAGCATTAGCCCTAGCGATGTTTTAAAAACAAAGCATGTTTTGGATTTAAATATGCACTGTATGTAATTCTTTTTGTTGTGTGTTTAGTTTTACATTAACTCATTAACTCCAATTTAGTGTCATTAAACAGCTAAAAACTACAGACAACAGAATCACTTGCAAGCAACATGGTGCATTAAGGAACTTTCACAATCTCGGGAATTTGTAAACACACTGCACCGTTCTGCACATTGATCATTTTTCGTCGATTACAACGTTTCAAGGATCGAGAGAAGAGAAAATCTAAATCAAGATGAATTGTCCAGTTCTACTTCAAGTTACACTTGACACAAAAACAGACATGGCTTTCTGCACAACAAACTTATTGCATCCTTGTCAAACAAATCCCCCTCAAGCCCCTACTTACTCATCATTGAGGCCACAGCGTCTCGTGGTGGGATTGCCAAATTTGGTGAGAGTGTCGCTGATCTCACGGTACAGTGTGTCAGCCATAGATCTTGGGACACCTTCCCATGCCATGATTAGGATGATGATGACTGCATTTGCACAATGGTGGCCTGCACGATGACGCACCAGACACAGGATCTTTTCTTTCTCGCTCCCACGACGAATCACCTGATGGCATTCAGAAGTGACCATTGTTAGTGTCTCGACTTGCACAGATACACACTTGGAATTGTTGTCATGATACTTTGTCCGTTTTTTTAAAGGGACAGTCAAGTTAAAATTTTTCCTTGCAACAATATGTACTATGGTACACCATGAATCTAAGCACGGCATTCTTATAAATATTGTGAAATTTGAAGGAAGCAGCAAAATCCACCCATTTTTATCCATCTGTCCATTTGCAACTTACTGTCGAATGAAACGACATCACAGGACCTAATGCTGCATTCGTAAAAATTGGGAAATATGAGTTGTCTGACCTCCAACCAGAAAACGAACACGAGCCCCTTCAACTGTGTTGTCCACGTTGGGAAGTTGGGAAAAAAAAAAAATACAGGGCCCTGACTTCACCGACCGGCTTCAATCTGATGTCACTCGACAATGACGAGCCCCATGGAGACGCAGACCGTGAAGGGCAAAACATAATTTACAAGATAATGAACATAAGATATCCTTTATTTGTCCCACGCTGGGGAAATGTACAGTCTACAGCAGCAAGATTGTGGGTAGAAAGAAGAAAGAAGAAAAACAACATGTTTATCTATCGTTATTTATTATTACATTAATGTAGTTATTTGAAATAACTTCCAAGTCGCGCAATGTAATTTGTACTGATGGTGTGAAGATATGCCATTGCCTTACTGCATGAAGTTATTTGGGGAAATGTGCGTAACATATTTCTTTACAGTATCTCTGTAATTAAAGGAATTTATGAAGTTTGCTGAATGTCAAAATGTGTTGTGATGAACCATACCAATAAACTATTTATCGGAATCATCCATCTTTGTCGTTTACATTGGCCTCAAATGCTTGGAGATCGGGACTGGGACGTCCCAGTGGAGTATTGCAGATTTCCCACCTTCCTCGAATGCAGCATGAGGGCTCACGTAAAGACTAATTATGGCTGACTTGTTTGGTCATGTAATGTTGGCAAGCTGAGCCAGAATACCGTGTTTAGACGAATGGGGTGCATAGAACATGTAAAGAAAATGTTATACTTTATTTACTTGCTTAGCGTCAAAGCTTGCATTTACATCTGTCCAATTTGTGTAAAACGGAGAATAACAGTAAATTGAGTATTTATACAAGCAGCATGAAACTGTCACTTAAACTTTATTAAACTATATTTTGTAAACAACCTACATTTGCCACTCACCAAATGTCAAGATATTCATTAACAGCTATTACATGCAGGTTTTAATGCAAATAGAGATATAAGATAAATATAGACGGTTAAGAGAGCTAGAATTCAAAGACTCAATTAGAATCTATTCTGTGAAATGTTTGTCCACAGGTGTGCTGGACCCCATCCCAGCTGACTTTGGGCGAGAGGGGATGTACACTCTGAATTGGTCACCAGCCAATCACGGGGCATTAATAGTCGACAAAGAATCATTCACAGCTCGTGAGAAGTCTTTAAATAACCGTTCTGAAATGATGGAGGAAACCAGAGTAGCCAAAGAAAACCCACAAAGGAACAGGGAAAAGCTGCAAATTTCATACAGCAAGTCCGGAACCTGAATTTGAAACTTTGGCCTCTGGATTGTAAAGCGGACGTATGAACCAGGTTGTCCAGTGCACCGCCCTCAGTTAATACAATGTTGTGTAAACGTGTTCTCTCATTTTCTTTCGGCTTTTTAAACATATTACCACACTTAACGTGCATACTCTGGAATGTTTACTTTTGAAAGTTTGTTGGCACAGGAAGATCAAAAATAACCCAGGCTGTATTTCCAGTCCAGAATAATAAACGGGGGGAAAGTAGTTTGGAAACATTCCATCACAAGGTGCCCAACAGGTTGTGGGTGACTTACCCATTTGGCAATTGGGCAACCTCTTGAGCTTTTGCCTTCTCGGCCTGTGTACATCACTTTCTCGATCCGGATGGCCTCTCCTTTCTCCCCATACCTGTGCAGGACAGAGTAACACATAAGGGGTTATTTTATTATGAATCAAACTTCTAAACACTGTATTTTTGCCAAACTGGCTTCTCTGACTCCCAGACTGGCTTACACACTTAAAACACTTCACAGTGTAGTGTATCGTACGCAACCTATGAAAAATGTCCAGAACCAAGTGTCACATTAGACATATAATTCAAACCCAAAGTATGAGTTGTCCCCTTCAACGTGGTCCAGACAATCAACAAGCGTATCCACAATGAGATCTGCCAGCATTTACTTTTTTCAGCACGCGAAAAGAAGCGAGAATTGTGGCGGGACAACTCGTGGCTGCTTCGCCATGACAACATGCCTGCTGGTGAAATCTTGTAAATTAGCTTGTAAGTAGGATTTGAAATAGCTTTTCTGATACCAATCCTGGAAGATTTCTGACACATCTTGTTGCACCTGTGAGATTCATATTCCCCAGTGAAATGGTTGATTACCTCCACTTTCCCCACTGAAATCAATAGTTATGTTTTTATTGTGCCTTATTGTACAGTAATTCCTCACATATGTGTGAATCAGCATTCACAAATTCAACTTGTCATGTTTTTTTTCTGTGGAGCCCCCCCCCCCCCCCCCCCCCC